>JAVXUP010004821.1:0-25760 GCA_033070095.1 Escallonia herrerae | reverse complement strand
TAACAAGGTTTGCAGGCTCCTTGGAGCAGTATGGTACAGGAGAGCAGCTTGAAGTTGAGAGAATTCCACAAGTCCCTTACGGGCTTGGCTTACACTTGGTATCACCAGATCCCCGCAGGGACCGTCCACACCTGGGGCGACATGGTCCAGCTGTTCTTAGACAAATTTCATTACGAGACCGAGCGCGTGACTATCGTTGATATTGCTGGCATTCGCCAGAACCAGGGGGAAGACTTGAATAAATATGTGCATCGTTTTCATCATTAAGTGCCTTGAGTGCACAGATTTCAGCAAAGACGAAACGTTGGTTCCCATATGCATCAAAAATATGATTGACGTCTACCGAGTGCATATCGAGAACCTACAGTTAAGGTCATGGGGACACCTCAAGGAGGCAGCCCGACGAACTTACGAGACAGTTGGTCCTGTCAAGTCATGGAAGCCTCGACCGCAAAGTACGCTGTTGGCCTCAGCAGATGCACCTATCACTCAACGTAGCAACGACAACAACAACTATGCAGGCTTCAAGCGTCAGCTTCCAGATGTGAACCAAGGCTCCGACAAGCGAAGGCAACAAAGACCCGCACCTGACTATCCCTGTGACCTGAATACAGTGAAGGAACTCTTGGCCGAATGGGTGGCGCATGACAAAAATTTCCAACTGCCACCAATGCGGACCAATATCACAGACGAAGAAAAGGCCAGGCCCACCTACTGTCCTTTCCATCGAGCCCTTGGCCATCCGCTCAAAGATTGCAATGCACTGCGAACCATCTTTGCAAGGAAGGTAGCGTCGGGCGACCTGCAGCTACGGAAAAATAACGATGTGCGCAAAGATCCCTACCCACCGCATCGCAACAGTAGGGAGCACCAGGCCCTTATGGCTGTCACTGACCATGTCGAGCCTGTAATCCACGAAGCCCCGGCAGAGCCCACACTGACCCTCGTGCCTCCTCCAGCTAAGCAGTCGATGCCTCCCCTTCGACAGATGACGAAGATCAAAAGTTTTTTTGATGAAATGGGGTTTTCACCCGCCGCCCGGACTTACCTTTCCAATTGCCTGCTCGAGGTCACCACCGGCCTCGGTTCCGAATGCTTCGCCGCCCAGGCTGAATTACGTCACATCCCCTCTACGGCCTTAGTCTTCTCGGATGAAGACTCGCCGCCGGTCGAGCATCACAATCGGCCGCTGTTTTTAGAGTGTACTGTTAATGGCACGGGCTTCCGTCGTGCCTTGGTTGATTGCGGCGCCTCGATCAACATCATACCCCTCATCACCCTGCAACAGGCCGGCATTCCCCCAAGGAAAATCATCCGTGACCCCGTCAATATTACCGGCTTTGGACAGGGTCCTCAGTCGACCCTCGGCCATATCACTGTCGACCTCATGGTCGGAACTGTCCGTCGCGACACTACTTTTCACGTAATAGACAGCGAGTCTGCCTTTCACCTCCTGCTCGGGAGACCATGGATCCACGACAACAAGGCCGTTCCCTCAACATACCATCAATGTGTGAAGCTGGTAGCCGGTTCTACGGGACATGAGGTAGCAATGACAATCCCTGCAACCAAAGCCCCCTTTGAATGCGCCGAGTCTTATTTCGCCGAGGCCTCCTTCTTCACTAATTTCGCCGAGGATGGGGAGAATGCTACTCATGTACATTCTACCAGGCTGCCGACCTGGGATGAGCTGTGCGGGGACAAGCTTCCCAAGGACAAAACCGGGAGAAGTAACAAGAATAATGGGTCAACCCCACCGCTTCCGCCTGCTGCCACGACCAATTCCCCCCCTTCTTCCCCCAGTCCAAGAAGCAAAAGGCTGAGCCGGCCTTTCGACGTATCGTCAAGGACGGCAAGATCATCTATCAATTATGACGGTATGCAGGGGCTCCAGGCGGTCCCTCCTCAGACCCCCTCGACCCCGACCCCCTTGGAGAGACTGAATGGTGCCGCACGGCCGAGCATTGCCAGCCAGATCCTGACCTCACCCCCGGCGCGGCACCACCTTGCTATGAGGATGGCCCTCGACCTCAGGCTGAAGATATTGAAGAAATCAACCTGGCCGACCCGGGCGAAGAACCGCGGCACACCTACATTGGCACAAAACTCGCCCCCGGCCGAAGAGAGGAATTGGTTTCCCTCCTGCACGAGTATCGTGATGTCTTAGCATGGAGCTACAATGAGATGCCCGGACTGGATCCTGCCTTAGTCACACACCATCTCAACATTGCTACCGGATCTATCCCTAGCCGACAGCACCCGCGGACATTCCGCCCCGAGCTCGAATTGAAAATCAAGCAAGAGATTGAACGCCTCCTGCGCGCAGGCTTCATCGAACCTATCACTCACCCTATTTGGCTGGCTAATGTCGTCCCTGTACAAAAGAAGAATGGCCAAGTCCGCGTCTGTATCGACTTTCGGGACTTGAATAGGGCGTGCCCCAAGGACGAGTTTCCACTACCCAATATCGACATGCTCACGGAGGCCGCCGCCGGATATGAAACTTTATCTTTCATGGATGGGTTCGCAGGTTATAATCAGATTCGCATGAACCCCGACGACAGCGCCAAGACAGCCTTCCGCACTCCTATGGGTAATTTTTGTTGGAAAGTTATGCCTTTCGGCCTCAAGAATGCGGGTGCTACGTATCAAAGGGCTATGACAGCAATATTCCATGACATGATACACCGTACTGTGGAAGACTATGTCGACGATCTTATTATCAAATCCAGGAAGGAAAGTGATCACCTCACCGACCTTCAAGCGGTCTTTGATCGTTGCCGCCAGTATAACATGCGGATGAATCCATTGAAATGTGCCTTCGGAGTCTCCTCCGGCAAGTTCCTCGGGTTCTTGGTCAGTCGACAGGGCATCGACGTTGACCCCTCGAAAGCAGCCTCCATCCAAGAAATGCCCCCCCCCAAGAACACAAAGCAACTGAAGAGCTTCCTCGGCAAGGTCTCTTACCTCCGACGCTTCATACCCGCACTGGCCGAGCTCATTACGCCATTTCAACACTTGACGCGTAAAAGCGCACCATGGAATTGGGGCGCGCCCCAACGGCAAGCATTTGAACAGATTAAGGCGGTCCTCATGTCACCGCAAACCATGGTCGTACCACAACGGGGCATCCCACTCCTACTCTACCTGACTTCCACACCCAGATCCATCGGGGCTTTGCTTGCCCAAGAAGTCGAAGGTGTCGAGCGTCCTGTTTATTACCTCAGTAGAGTGATCAGAGGGCCCGAAGCCAACTACTCCGAGCTCGAGAAACACTGTCTAGCCTTGGTGTACGCCTCACAGAAGTTCAGACATTACTTTCTGGCGCATCAGATCACACTCGTCACCAAGGCTGACCCGCTCCGTTACATGCTTACGCGTCCCGCCCTGTCTGGCCGACTCACACGGTGGTTGCTGCTGTTGGCCGAATTCGGTTTATCTATCAAGAATCCTACAGCTCTGCGGAGCCAAGCACTCGCAGACCTCCTGGCCTTCTTCCCACGCCAACAATATGAACCGATATCGGATCAACTGCCTGGGGAGGAGACAGCCCTGATCACCGACATCGATGGACTGTGGACGCTTGAATTCGACGGCTCTGCCACTAGCAAAGGCCCCAATGGCACGCCCCTCCGGCAAGGGGGTGCCGGCATAGTCTTGCGGGCACCAGACGGTGTTACCACTTCATTATCCTTCAAACTTGCATTCCCGGTGTCTAACAACGAAGCTGAATACGAGGCACTTGTCATTGGCCTCATGATCGCCGTCAGTATGGGGGCTAAGGCGCTGTGTGTGAAAGGAGATTCAAATCTGGTCATGAAGCAGGCGGACGGGGAGTTCGCGGTCAAAGAACCAGCCTTGGCACCTTATCGTGCCTTGGTGCAACACTTGGAAGGAAGACTCGGTCATGTCCAGTATGAACATCACAATAGGTGCCACAACAGACATGCGGACTGCTTGGCCACGATCGCGTCAAAGATAGAGGTCGATGGTGAACAACGGATGCTAACCATCGTCAAGAGAATGGAACCATGCACAGCACTGAACCTAGTCCCGAGGGACGTTACTGCGGACGATTGGAGGCAACCTATCATCGACAAACTTAAAGCGCCATCTCTTGCTCATGCCTCCACCCTTACAGACTTTTCAATGATGGGAGATGTCTTATACAGGCGGTGTCCCGGAGGCACTCTAGCAAGATGTTTGGCACCGGAAGAGGCAAAACACAAATTACAGCTCGGCCACCAGAAGTGTTGTGGCCTCGACGGTCCCCCTCTGTATCGTCGCCTCCAGCGTATGGGATTATATTGGCCATCCATGGCCAAGGACGCCTCGGATATACAAAAGGATTGTCCCGAGTGCTTGTATGCACCCGACGGTGCCGAAGCTCTTGTCATTGACATCGAGGGTGACTGGCGCCAGCCTTTCATCCAGTATCTATCCCACGGGATTCTACCACCTGACCGCGGCTCAGCACGATCCATCAAGCGCAAGGCAGTCAGGTATTTTGTGACGGAAGGCGAGTTATTTCGCAAGGGATTTTCGGGACGCACCCTGCGATGCTTGCAAGGTGCCCAAGTGGTCAAAGTCATTAACGAAGTACACAATGGTGATTGTGGTGAACATCAAGGCTCCCAGAAGCTGTATGCAGAATTACTAAGATTGGGGTATTATTGGCCGACTATGGAATCCGACTCCATCTCGCATGTCCGACGCTGCCAACCCTGCCAGCGGCACGCCGACAGGATACACTCGCCAGCATCCGACTTGCACATGATCTCAGCACCTTGGCCATTTCATTCTTGGGCCCTCGACCTCATCGGCCCCATCCACCCGCCGTCCAGAAGCCATTCATGGATCATGGTTGCTACTGAACGCTTTACGAAGTGGGTTGAAGCCGTACCTCTGCGGAGAGCCACGGGAGGTGCCGTTTCCAACTTCTTACGCGACGTCATCTGTCGTTTCGGCATCCCTCGATGTATTATATCTGACAATGGCACCCCATTCATTAACCGAGAGGTTCGAGCTCTCATGGAAAGGTACAACATCAGCCATGCCACATCAACTCCCTATTACCCGCAAGGTAATGGTCAAGCTGAAGCGTCCAACAAGACTTTGCTACGAGTATTATCGCGAATGGTGCATGACGCCGACCGGTCGTGGTCCGAACAACTGAATCTGGCACTCTGGGCCTACAGAACATCCATGCACACAGCGACAAAGGCCACGCCCTTCTCTCTCGTCTACGGGGACGAGTGTGTGGTACCTGCCGAGATCGCAGAACCATCGGCTCGACTTTCCCTAAGCAGCAGTCTCGGAGATGAAGAAGCCCGGCTGGCGGCACTTGACGGCCTCGACGAACGACGAGCCACGGCCCTGCGCCGCATGAAGAAGTATCATGAGCAGCTCACGAAAGCTTATGGGAAGACCGTCAAGCCACGTTCGTTCGAGGGCGACCTTGTTCTTCAAGCCGCCAAGCATGTGCGGGCCAACATGTCAGCTCCTAAATTCACGCCAAACTGGGAGGGCCCTTTCACGGTGCACGAAGCCCGCACTAATGGCTCGTACCTCCTGCTCAACCACGACGACGGTCAGGTCTCGGCCCCCATCAACGGCCGCTACCTGAAGAAGTATTATGTAGTGACGTAGCCCGCGTCATAGAACGCGCCCTCGTAGCATTTTTGTACATGCGACATTGCTTGCAGACTTGTATTTTTTTGTTGATCTGTGTAGCGTTCTACACTAGTCATGTAATGGTGTTTTGTACCGCGTCCTATCAATACAAAGTCATGCTGTTACCTCAACTTCTGCCCAGCTGGCACTCATTCTCAACCTATGCTTCCTAAGTCACTTTCTACGAGCGGGAATGGGAGAGCATTCACAAGTAACCGAAACAAGCAAGACATTCAAAAAAAAAAGAGAGAAGAAAGAAGAGAGCAACCGAACATAACATACAATAAGCCGAGACCATCGAAAATATGTACATATACATCAAACGTTTACTAGCCGTCGTTAAGCACTACAACTACGGCAAAGTAACATACAAGCTAGGAAAGTCTAGACAACAGCGATGCAACTGGGTGGGAGCTGAATGCCTGAAGTACCTCCCGCTCCGCTTGTACCTCTGACCATCCAGCATCAAGCTCGGCCTGTCGCCCTAACCGCTCTGACTCTCGCCCGTCCACCTCACCTCGCCGCCTCTGTAGATCGGACAACTGCCTCTGCAAATCGACGAGCTGTCTCTCTATCTCTGCCACCTGCATGTCAATCCCGGCCAACTCTGCCGTGATCTCTGACCGCTCTGCCTCTAATCCTGTGCGGCGCCGCTCCAGCAACATCTCCCGCATAACCACGACTGCACGCCTCTCATCCATATCGTGGCTGACGCTCCTCGATCTAAAGAAATCTGCTAGCCAGTCCAGCTGCATACCTAGCGATGTGAACGGAGCGAACTCTGAAAGCGACCGAGCAACGAACTCTGCAGTCCAACCCGACGACGGCACACTGGCGAACGGCAGCAACCACTCCATAAACCCTGCAGACACCCACATCCGTAGTACTGGGTTCTCTACCACCACGCTCTCGAATGTCTGCGGGAACGCTGCCTTCACCAGTTCTAACCGGCGCACAGTCTCCGCCTGGTAGCTGGAGGCCCCCCCAAGCTGCCACATCCACCTGACCGCTCGAGGATCCTCTACTCATATCTCCGACTGTCGCGCCACTGCCGCCCGCTGCAGAAATCTCCGACATCCCACCCGCCCTCTGCGCCCCAATCGTGGCTGAGTGCATCGCCAGAAGAGTAGCTCCGACCTCAACCACGGACTCCGGCAATGTGTCATGCCGTCGCACCACCACAGCCTGAACCGGTGTCTCTCGCTCACGAATCGAGGCAGCAACAACAGACTCAGGCTCCGCCATTTCGCCACCATCACCTCCCACAACCTGCGTCTCCATGCCTGTCCACCAGTCCTCGTCAATGTCGAACATCACCGTATCGCTCCCCTCTCCGCCGTATAGTGCCCCCACCGTTTCCTCAGTAGCAGGCAATGGGCTCACCCTCCTCGGCACACTGGCCGTCAATAGCTCAACGGCCTCGGTCTCATCACTGTCAACTAATCTGCCGGCCTCGGCTGCCATAGCCTCCTCGCCTTCGATCTCAGTCTCGGCCTCGCTCCCCCCGCGACCGCCTCTTCCTCGTCCCCCTGGCAAAACCGCTGTCAGTTCACAGATTATGAGCAATATGCAAACCATATTTATACGACAAAAAGAAAGGACAGAAGCAAACCTCAGAGTCTAGCTCCTCTAATACGTCGCGCGGCCTCTTCGCCCCTGATAGGTGTGGGGCTGAGGTACCAGCACTAGCCTGACGCGCTGTCTCCATCATCCCCACTCGCAATGCCGACAAGGGCCCCTTGCCGGCCCCCGGCACCCTCGGCACCTCGGCAATAGGCTCCTCCCCACGGTCCTCCCCGGGAGCCGCCCCAACTCTACGGCATCCTCCTCCGCCTCCCTCTCCGAGCTCGGAACAGAACTCCCGGTCACCAGTGACAGCATCCCGCACTGCCTCGCGACTGTGGCCGATATCAAACTCAGGGCTCGGTCACATGCGAACACATCTACCTGTCGACGTGTGCCTGACGGCTGTGCCAGCCATCCGGCCCAGCTCCCTCGCAGTCGCTCCCACCAATGCGCATAATCCGCGGTCACCGCCCCTGCCACCTCTGTCCCTGGCTGCCTCCACTCTGTCGTCGGTGCCGGCCACTCGCGGGCTCTGTCATATAGTGTATACCCAAAAGCCGTCGCCACACTCCAAGGGCTGTCATAACCGCATGGGGGCTCTAGATCATACCCGAACGCCAACGACAGACGGTCCGGGCAATACCTCGCCACATAATAGCAGCACTCGGCGGGCTTCCCGCCATCATCTGTCAATACCGGGAGCCAGCCGGGAAAATACGCGACCAATAGCGCCAGCTGTCCTGGCGCTAGCTCGCCTCTCCTGCTCAGATCTGTCGTCACCTCCTGCACGTGCAGCCATGGCGGCGTACCATATGACGCATGCATCTCCATATAGGGCCGTCGCTCGCATTCCCCCCGTTTGTCTAGAATCTGTGCCAACGGACACCCCGGCCTCCTGATGCCTGCCCAAGCAAAAGCCCGAGACCCGCTACACCACAACGCCACCTGCCGCGACCTGCCTGGACGGGTCACTGTCCCCATCGTCGGTGACGGGTGTGCGAGTGGGTATCCGTCAGGACGGTACCCTGGAAAGCACTCGTACAGGTACCTCTGCAAGAACATCCAGTCCACGTACGTCGCCACCTGATACCGACCATACGACCGCTTCACGTCATTCACGAACTGATCTAGCCGCGAGTATAACGTGCCCAAGTACACCGGAGCCAAGCCGACCCGCCTTCCCTGCGCCATCCGAATGGCCAAGGGAAACACCCTCGGGGAAATGCCATCCTCAGGTGTCCCCTCAAACACAAACCTGCAAACAACGACCGGCAACATATGTCAGTTTGACGTTTTACAGGGCAAGCAGGACATACGATATATTCACGAATAATCACACGACAGTACAAAATTTACCTCGATAAGAACATCGCCAAAAACGCCACCAACTCGTACCGATCGCTGCCATGATACGGACCCATCACGAACTGGGCAGCATTGCCCAACTTCTGGCCTGTCCTCGCCTGCGGCGTGCCGTAGAACTGGCGCAGCCACCCACCGTACGTCCCCTTCCGGTGCCTCTTCGTCTCCGCCAAAATGTCCAGTAGCTGCGTCTGCAACAACCGCTCCTCCCCGCTCAGCCGGGTCACCCGTGCATCCACCTCCCCGTGTATCGGCAGCCCTGTCAGCATCAACACATCGAGTAACGTCGGCCCGATCTCCCCGAACTCGGTCACGAACGTATGCGACTGCGTGCTCCATCTTGCCAGCAATCGGGTCATCCCTGGCGTATCCCTATATAACTCCAGCCCCCTCGCCGTAATATTGATCGCCGGTAACAGCCCCAGTGCCTGCAACACCTGCGCCCTCTCCGGTGTCTCCAACATATGCTCACACCAAAAGTCCCACCCTACCGGCATCGCACTATGGCCCTTGAACATCACCGGCGACCAAGGTATGTCCTCTCTCCCAATCAACAATGCCGGTACATACCTCGGCGACATCACAGGCGCCTCCGCCGGGCTCGGCGCGCGAAGGTAGGGTGACGACAGCCGAGGCTCCTCTCCCATCGACGGACCACCCCACGGTGTCCTGAACGCTCCGTCTGCCACACGAATGGCCAACTCCCTCCACAGCTCACGGTCCGGTACACACGGTACTACTCCCCTCACCCCCAGCAATGTGTTTGTCTTATCTGGCTCCGGATCGTAGGACCTCCTACCGCCATCATCAAAGGTCAATGGCACTGCCGCCTCGACACCCACTGACGGTATGGCCTCATCGACTGGCGGCGCCGGCACAGGTACAGTCATCATATCCCGCGGCGGTCGCGATGTACCCGCCGCGGCCCCTCGCGGCTTCGCCCACATCTTCTGCCGAACTTTTTTCGCTGCTGGCGTCGCTCCGGGCTGTGAGGATGGGACTTGGGCCTGTCGGACACCCTGCGTGACCGACCCCCCGTGACTGGCCGACCCCCCATGTGCGGCCGACCCCTCCCGTGCGACCGAGCCCCCGTGGCTGGCCGACCCCCTTGCGCGGCCGACCCACCTCGCTGGGCCACCCTCCTTGCCCGGCCGACCCCCCTCGCTGGGCCGACCCACCTTGTCCGGCCGACCCCCCTCGCTGGGCCGACCCCCCTCGTGCGGCCGAGCCCCCGTGGCTGGCCGACCCCCCTCCCCTCGCAGAGCCACCGACTGGCCGACCCCCTGGCCCCGACGACCCCTCGCCCACTTCCACCTCTTCTCTCACCATCCCTTTTTCTCTCTTTCTTTCTCTCTCTCTCTCCCTGACTTACGTAGGCACAAATGGCGGTGCCTCCGCCCCTGCCCCCCTCCGCTCCTTATATAGGGGTGGGCAATTTTCTTTTCTTTTTCCTTTTATTTTCTCTTTCTTTTCTTTTTCTTTTTCTATTCTTTCTTTCTTTCTTTCTTTTTTCCTTTACTTTACGCTCCCGTCCGCCGGCGCCTCGCCACAGTTTGTCGACCACGCGCCGTCGCCGCTATGACCGCAGTGCGCGCCCGCGCGCCACCTCCACGACCTTCGTCGCACGCATTCACATGACAGCTCCGCGACAGGCCCCGTCGCCCGCGTGCCATCTCCTTGAACCGCGTCGCTTGTGCCAACTCATCGCGCTCTTTACAACGCGCGCTCAATGCCAATGGTCACTTGATGCACTGCCGCGACGTTCGTCGCCGCGCCCGGGCGCCATTCTCATCATACGTGCCCCCGGCACCAAGTATAGCTCCGCGACGTTCGTCGCCGCACCCATGCGCCATTCTTATCACATGTGCCCCGGCACAGTATTGCTTTGCGACGTTCGGGCATGGGCATGGAAGACCTTCAACCCACTCTCGTGTGCGACATTCTGGAGGCTCCGCTCGTAGTGCTCCTGCAAGAGGACCCCTCCCTGCGGCATGGGCTGAGCGCCATCACGGGCTAGCGCCATCGCCGGCTCAATCAAACTGCGGCATGGGCTAGCGCCATCGCCGGCTCAATCAAACTACGGGACGGGCTTTGCGCCGTCGCCGGCTCAATCAAACTGCGGCATGGGCTGAGCGCCATCACGGGCTAGCGCCATCGCCGGCTCAATCAAACTACGGGACGGGCTCGTCGCCGGCTCAATCAAACTGCGGCATGGGCTGAGCGCCATCACGGGCTAGCGCCATCGCCGGCTCAATCAAACTACGGGACGGGCTTCGTGCCATCGCCGGCTCAATCAAACTACGGGATGGGCAGAGCGCCATCACGGGCTAGCGCCATCGCCGGCTCAATCAAACTGCGGCATGGGCTGAGCGCCATCACGGGCTAGCGCCATCGCCGGCTCAATCAAACTACGGGACGGGCTTCGTGCCGTCGCCGGCTCAATCAAACTGCGGCATGGGCTGAGCGCCATCACGGGCTAGCGCCATCGCCGGCTCAATCAAACTGCTACACGGGCTTAGCGTCATCGCCGGCTCCATTACCAGGGACCCTGGCCCCCGCAGCAGGGGGGCTGTAACCACATCGTTTATGCATGCGACGCCCGCTCGGGTTGCCCCTCCGCGCCCGCCACACGCAGGGGGCTTATGTTCATACCCTATTCTGGTCGCACCCCAGGACCCGCCAAGGGACCCACTTTGCACGACACATCACCCAGTCAGCGGTCAACTTTTCAACGCTCGAGGGCCGGTCAAAGCAACGCATGCTCAAGTCACGTGAACCATTCGTGAAGCGACTTCGGCGTGCCTTCCACCCTTGGGGGTCGGCCACCCCAAGGGGTCGGCCACCCTCGGGGGTCGGCCACCCCAAGGGGTCGGCCTCCCTCTGGGTTCGGCCACCCCAAGGGTCGGCCTCCCTTGGGGGTCGGCCACCCCAAGGGGTCGGCCCCAAGGGGTCGGCCTCCCTCTGGGTTCGGCCACCCCAAGGGTCGGCCTCCCTTGGGGGTCGGCCACCTGCCTTGAACACCGACGCCGTCACCTTTGACCCCACTCCGTTGTCACGACGACCGTCGCTCGCGGCCGCGCTCCGCCATAGTCGCGACGACCGTCGCTCTCGGCCGTGCCCCTTCGTCGCGATGACCGTCGCTCGTAGTCTCGATGACCGTCACTTGTGGCCGCTCTGTCGCCATGACAACCGTCGCTCACGGTCGCGCGCCATCCACGCAACGACCCTTGTCGCTCGGAGATCACTCTGCGACCCTCGTCGCCCGCACTCAACCGCGCCCCATGCGCTGCAATCATGTTATATGCTCACGGGATAGGCTACTCCTCCAGGACACTATCTCCGCCAGGGTGCCTGCGTGACTGGCCTACGTGCTCTGGCACTGGGGGCTCGCGTCGGCACCCCTAAGGACTATGACCCCCGGGTCACTCCGAGATGGGAGCAGGTCTTCGGAAGGGCATCTTGCCTAGTCCACCTGGCAGCTGGGCGTCGGGTCTTCCCCACCGCTGCCAGGACCTGTGGGATTCAGTAAGGGCTTGGACTGGAGGCTGGGGCAACGGGCTACTCTGACCATGCTACCGCGGCATGATCAGTCTCCTCAGACAGGCAGAGAGATGTTGCAAGGGCAGGGCAGCACGAACTTAGGAACCGGCAGTCCAACGAAGGGTCAGTGCGTTGGCCCCCTGGTGACGTGTCGTTCCCAGGGGGCGACACATGTCAACTTATGACACATGCACATTTTTGCCTATAAATAGTGGACTTTGGAGCTTTTTCAAGGATCTTTTTCTCATTTGGACTTTTCACTTTCTCTCTCTAAAAGAAACATTCTCTCTGGAATTCTAGTGAGAGAAATATACTTGAACTCCCGTCTACGGACCCTGGACGCCATACCCTCATCACGGACTGTAGACTGTCGGTCCTGTTCATCGTCACCCTGCCTGCGCAGCACTGCCAGCCCTCACGACCTGTCTGGGGAGCCTTGTCCTCGGCCCTTGCGCCGTCCTTGCTGTCTCCCACGTTGCCTACCTGGAAGCCAACTCAGACCGCATCCTTTGTGGCACCTCCACGTATCATCGAACCATTTTCGGCACCATCAGTCTTTGTATGGCCAATTTACTAAATCTCTCGACAAAACTTGTAACTTTTATATTTTTTAAGGAATTAGTAGAAAACACAAAATCTCGGCCGGTATCACCGGCCCATACAACCGGTGCAAATGGTAATTTGATTGGTGCAAAATGTAAAGAGATACCATAGCAGTAGAACCGTAGAAGGCAAAAGCGGTACATACCGGCTGATGTCGGTACGATATTGATAAGTATGGTTGGTAATGCAGTTAGACGTGTTCATATCACTTGACTGACCCATTCTGTTTGAACGGGGAGTATTTATTTTGGCCATGTTTGTTTTTTGTTGTTTGGCGCACACCGTAAAATGGGTAACGGTTGTCGGGGATTTTGTTTATTATCAAGGATTTTGGGTTTTTATTGTAAAACAGGAAGTTTAAAACATTTTGCAAGTAAGGAAATTACATTCAGATATCCAGAAAAAAAGTTAAGTCAGTAGTAATCAGTAAGTCACTTTCCTAAGGACTGAACTTTAAGGGAAAGATTGATTAAACACGGATTTGTGCTTCACCTGCTCAATCAACATCAATGAGAGCATTCCATATCTCGTGATCAGCGCTGAAATCATCTTAAAACAAATTTGTTCGACTTGACATAACTGGAATCAATCAGCTATTTTTCTTTCTCTCCAGATATTTAGGCATATCCTATATCCCTGCACGTAAATTCTTGCATCCGTAAAGGGAGGTGGAGGGCAGGGTTGTGGAATTGGATAGGCAAGTTAAAACAAATTGCCCCAAAAATCAATGAGAAAGCCCGAATGGTCTGAATCGTGAACCACGGCCAAAAACGTAAACCTGCCTCTTCTGGATTGTACCAAACACTTTTTTGGCCAAAAAAGTTAGGAAAATATCTTTTCGAAAAGCATTTTCCAGAAAAAGAGATTTTGCTTTATGCTTAAATCAAATGACATAGTAGTATCTATGGCACGGGAAAAAGAAACATAAATAGAGGAGTGGAGTGGAGATAAACATGGCAGCAAGATGACTTTTCATTGTATTTGCTGGATTAAAATCTCTTCATAAATTCTCTCCTTGGTTGTGTGTTCAGCTTAATACATAGGACACTGCCTCGGGGGAACTTATTAAGATTGACAGTTGAATCTTGCTAGCAGGCTTAACGTGTGAAAAAATGAGAGGAAGATGGGGTTTATCTAGGTACTTATTTAGTGGTTGATATGTTCCCAGCTTAACCAAGTATGTTTTGTGGAATGGGTGAGGATCTAGGAGCATATACCGGCTGCCTTGTTATGAAGTGTTCTTTAAGTTTTATAATGAAAGGTGATAAGAGTCAAGTAAATTATGTTTGAGGTTCGTAACTAACTCATTAGCCAACCACTATGTTGCTTCTTGACAAATAAGCATTTTGTAATTTGGTTACATTGATGATGTTGCATATCAAAGTTAGATCGTGAGCTTCAAATTTGCATTGTGATAACTTCTGTAGTCTGTGGAGACTGCCTGTTCAGATATTGCAAAATATGTGTTGCGTAAAAACAATATTGAATCTTAGAAAATGCATATTTTGTTAGTGAGGATATTGTATGACAAAGATAGTGGTAGATCAAGAGGTTTTGGGTTTGCTCATTTACAAACGAAGATGATGCCGGGTGCGCGAAAGATTCCATGGATGGAAAGTTGAGTAGATGCTTATTACTGCTAGAGATAACCTGCTCCTGTAATCTTGTTATTCTGTGAGCTATTATGTGATGAAATGAAATCTAATTTCAACCTTGCCCGTTTAACTTGCAGGCGCTTGTAGGTCGACCATTGAGGATAAGCTTTGCTCTTGAAAAGGTCCGCGGTGGACCTGTTGTTGTCCCTCGCCTTACAAGTAGTAGGAATGATGGTGGTGGGAACAATTGATTCCTTTGAGAAGCTTGGAAATATGTTGTCAACGTATTATGGCAAATGTGTCGAAGTACCATTATTTAGATCCTGAAAATGCTTTGTACAACCAAGTTGGTTTTATGATTGCACCACATAAGCATAGCAGCTGCGAGTACTCTTGGTTTTATGATTGCACCACATAAGCATAGCAGCTGCGAGTACTCTTCTTTCAAATGATGGTAAATGATAAAACTTAGGTGCTGTACTAAGTTTGTAAAATTTAGAATTTTAAGCGGATGATTTTTTCTCACTGGAAGATAAGAGAACGTGTTTGGTAAGCCAAAATGATGTGTTTGGAATTATTGAATTTTACTGGATTTATGTATGTTTTTGTGTGTCTACTATATTTCATTATTTGCAAAACCATATTGGTGTTGGTGTTGGTGGCGGTGGCGATGGCAGTGGTGATAGAGTAAAAATGTTGGCTGGCGAAAAAGGTGCTGGAGATGGTGGTGTTAAAGGTGGTGGCCAGTGGCGAGACATGACGGTTACGGTGGCAGTTACGGTCTTGTGGATAACGAGATTGTTTTGGAGGACACGAACATTGTGGCGGCGGCGATGAAGTTGTGGAGGTGGCAGTGTCTTCGTGGTGGTGATTGTGTTGGTGTTGGTGGTGGTGACGGCTAGGTCGTGGCACCCGTAGTAGTGGTGGCAAAAGGGTCATAATCGTTGTGGTGGTGGCTTTAGTGTAGTCGTTGTGGTGTTGCATGGTTTTTATTTTTTTTTATTGCAGCAGCATTTGAAATAAAATTTTGTTCAATAACTTATGAAGATCATACTTATATAATTCAAATATAACTCTTAATAATTGGGGGACACCCGGCGATCCTAGTCAAACTGGGAGATTGACGATTATCTTATCAGGATTCTAAAAGAGTCCTCGAGGATCTTAACTGGATCCTAATACATTTGGCCCACGATTTAGTCATACTAGGAGTCTTTTCCTAAGATCCTAACGCAATCCTAATACATCTGGCCTACGGTTTAGTCCTATTATGAGTCTTCTCTTACAACTATATAAGGGGTATCTCCCCCGGCATGATTGAACTACAATCAATCACACACAAAGACATAATATTTTTCCTACTTTTTCAGAGTTATTATTCTGTAGCCACGTACTGACATAAGCATTAATTAAAGAGTTCTCCCTCGAGAACTCCACCCGGCGGTCACTCATTTTCTGTCTTGCAGATCAAATGCGGAGCATATTTTTAGTAGCAACAGATTAGTGTCATCCGTGAGACCCGCCATCGTAACTGATTGACCTTAAAACTAAACAACCACATCACAAATTATTGGTCACAAAGCTGCCGCCGGCAGTCAAGCCATCAACAGCCCCGCCGTGGGTCTCCAATTCAATTGCCGTCACAGTAAAAAAAAATCGGAGTTAAGAATTTTCAGAAGGTTGATCACCAGTTTATACCGTCAAGCCGCAGCAGTGATCGGCTGTGCCGCCATCACCATCACCGTTCAACGGCGATTAGGCAGCACCGCTACAACCAAAATTACAAGGCAGTGCCAATGGAGTCATGGCCACCCAATCAGTCGCGCCGCCACAGTAGGGCTGCCCCCGTATCAACAAAGAAGATCTTACACGGGAAACCAAACCACAAAAACAAAGGGGCAATGCCGCCGCAACCGCAGCTACTACAGTCGGCTGCACAGCCGTTGCAAGGCTGCCAGAGCAGCACCAACAACATCCAAAAAAAAAAGAGGAAGAGGAAACAAAGACGAAGAAGTCGAGCAACGCTGCTGGACATGGGTCAGAACCCTAGCGCCGCCACCATCCACATTTCCATCGCTGCCCAAGTGCATGCAGAAGTCGTCGATATCCACCGCCCAAGCGTTGTCCAGCTCTTGATCTGCACCACAGCGGCCACAGAAAAAGCAACGCTGCCATCGCCTAGTTCTTCCTCTGCCACGATGGGGTCGCTTCACCAGCATCTTGCCCGCCAAGACTTCGACGCCAAGGGAAGCAGCACGGCCACTAGACCGTCGCTCCCATAGGTTAAAGCCCCAACAGTGCCTTCACCGTCATATATCGTGCAACAGTCTACCGCCGCCATGCGCCCTCAACCTAATCACCTCCTTACCTCCAGTACAACCGTCGTCACCAATCAACGGTGGGCTATCGCCACAACTTCAAAACTCCGGCCACGCACACGCTGCCGGAGTCATCGGCGATGCAAAGCTGCTGGAACCAACAACAAACATCTCAACAAAAAAGAAAAAAAGAGAAGAACCAGTAACGGCGCTGCCCAATAGGGTCCAAACCCTAAGAACTTTTCTTCGGCCAACCGTCAGGCAGTAGCCACTCCAATCACCACCGCAACTAGTGGCAGCGCCAATAGGCGTCGTCACACAATCGCCACCACGTTCGTGCCATTGATGCGTTACTGAGACCCGCCGCCACAGTGAATTAGTTAGCACCGTCAAACTGATAGGGATCGTTGCCATCAAACTTTAGCCTTGGTAATCGCACTCCATTGCAGAAGATGGCAAGCAGTCGACGCCACCTCTGTCAGACTCTCGACCGTCGCTGGGCACATAGCAGTGTCGCCACAACTCCAGTTAAGCCCCAGTGAGAAGCAGTCGAATTTGGATCCACCAGCAGTGATCAGCCCTACATCTTCGACAAAGGGTGACCGCAGAGGTGTCATCGTTGTGGCTGCTCTGATCCGGCCGTCAATTGCACAAGCAGAAGCGAAGGAGCCGCCCCACCGTTACGCCGCCGCGTGGCCAGGCCGACTATTAGTCTTCGGTCAATGCAAAGAAAGGCTGGATGAAAAATAAGAAAGAGGTCCATTCTTTCTTTTTATTTTTACTTTACCCCAGCAAGCATCTATATTTTTTGACCCACGGGGTCTTGTGTACTCAACATATGCCACAAATTTAAAAGATATTATGTGATTCACCCATGCACAATGCACATGGTTTAATTTATGGAGCATGTGACGAAGATTTTTAGTGCACATTTTATATTGCATGGCACGTGCTAAAAAATAAAGCGACTACGATCAGTGGCGCTAGCAAGCCTTCCAAAGGCTATTCATTGTGCATTTCAGTATTAACTAGATCTATTTATTTTGGTCTAGCATTATCGACTCGCATCAATTGATGCAGATATATTGCATGTCAAATCTTACCAATTGCTATGACTTTTTAAGCTCACATGCGACACACAATGCAGCACACTCTGTCATTAACTGATAAAGTCCTAAAGGGGCCACGATGTCTAAACACCGCTCTTATTACTATGTTAAAAAACATAGTTACACTTTATATGTTTTATTGCTTTAAAGACTGTTTTTTCAGTCACGTACTTTTTTCTTGTTGCAAGGTTTAAACTGCGCTCGCGAGCATCTACAGTAACGCAAAAACCATTTCTTAAGCAAGGAACAATCACAGCACCTTGCAACTCGAAGTTACTGTTAACCCTACGGTTATTTAACCTAGGATTATATTTGATTTTGATGATAACTAACATTGATGATTATGCTGTCTAACATGCATTGAGTTGATGAAGCAATAGGAACAATCTCACACTCATGCAAATGGAAAATTAGACGAGCAAATCGTTTAAAGACTCTCAACGGAACGCATCAAAGAAGGATTTCGTCGATTGAACTTTACTATGCTTTATTTCCTTCTTTGTAAACTAGACGTAGAGAGATGATCGTTACGATGACTGTATACCTAGAATTTGCCCATAGGTTTCCCTTGCATGCATAAAAGTTTTTCATTCTTTGAAAACTAAGAAACTGCATTTTCTGGAATGCAGTCGACTGCAACTTGGGCAGTGAGGTATTACAGTCGACTGCATTGGAATGCAGTCGACTGCAATACTTCCAGTAGCCTATTACAGTCGACTGCATTGGATTACAGTCGACTGCAAGTTGGAAATTTGAATTTCCAACGGCTACTTTGGGAATACAGTCGACTGCAATGGGACATTGCAGTCGACTGCAATAGCCGTTTGGCGCATTTAATGCACCACCTAACTCCAAACGGTCATATTCTTTCCCACCTCTATAAATACTCATCTTGGGCATAGTTTTGATTCATCAATTGCATTCAAAGCTCTCTTATCTTTCATATTCTCAAAGATCAAAGCAATTGTTCAAATCTCTCTTGTTTCATTGATTTCTCATCCTTTTCAAGAGAGCATTTATTGTGAGCTTACATTTGAGAGATATACACTTTCATAAGTCATCATACACTCATCTCTCTTGTTCTAGTGCTTAAACTTGTACTCATCTACTTCTTGAGAGTGAAATCTTGTACACATTTCTTCATTGAAAGGTTCTTGTATCAAAGCTTGGGGTTGTCAAGCTTTGGAGCTTTGGGTTTGTCAAAGCTTGTTCTTGATGTGGGCATAGCATCAAGGGATTGTAAGAGGTTCGATCTTGACCCGTAAGGAAGATCATACTAGTGGATTCTAGGGCCTTTCAAGGGACTTCCTTGAAGGGGTGGACGTAGGCTTGTGGGTATATCAAGCCGAACCATTTAATTCTCCTTGTCAAGTATCTCTAAACCCTTCTCTCTTTACATTATCATCTTACATTTGTGTTGAGATTGGTTGTTTGCTCATTTAAGTTATTGAGATTGAGGTTTGTTGTTTGTTAATTTTTAAAGTAGTCTTAAAACCCTATTCACCCCCCCTCTAGGGTTATTTTATTGGTTTCAAGTGGTATCAGAGCCTCGGCTCTTGTTATATTGGGTAACGCCAAGAGAGTTAATCGATCATGGCTTACGTTGGGGGTATGGAGGGTAGTTCTACCACTAGGCCTCCATTGTTTAATGGGACCAATTATAGTGTGTGGAAAGTTAAGATGAAAATCTACTTAGAGTCTCAAGACTACGAGATGTGGGATATTGTTGAGAATGGCCCATACGTTCCGATAAAGGTGGTTGACAAGGTTGAAGAGCCAAAATCCAAATCGGAGTATAGTGATCATGATAAAAAGATGATTTGTATGAATGCTAGAGCGAAAAATTGTCTTGTTTGTGCTTTAGACACTAATGAACTCAATAGAGTCATTATGTGTAATTCCGCTAAGAGTATTTGGGATACTCTTCAAGTTACTCATGAAGGAACTTCTCTCCTTAGAGATTCCAAGATGAACTTATTGTTTAGAGATTATGAGTTATTCCATATGCTTCCAAATGAATCCGTTACGGATATGAATACTCGTTTCACTAACATTGTAAACCCTTTGAAGCAATTGGGCAAGGAATTCACTAATGGTGATCTTGTAAGAAAAGTGATTAGGTCCTTACCAAGAGCTTGGGATGCAAAGATCACCGCCATTCAAGAATCAAAGAATCTCAACATCTTTCCTCTTGATGAATTGATGTGCTCACTTATGACGTACGAAATGCAACTCAAGACCTTTGATCAAGAGGACGTCAAGAAGAAGCCTACATCAATTGCCCTTAAAGCTTCATCTTCAAACCTTGAGTCAAGCGATGATGATGAAGAATTTGATGAAGAGGATGTTGCAATGATTGCAAAGAACTTCAAAAAGTTCATGAGGTTTAGAAGGAATGGTGGGAGAAGGCAACAAAATGCTAGCAATGAAGAGAAGCTTTGCTACAAATGCCACAAGCCGGGACACATGAAGATGGATTGTCCCATATACAAAAGAGAAAAGAAGGAAAGAAGAGATGTATGGGAAAGAGTTAAAAGGAGACAACTCTCCAAGAAAGAGAACAAAGAGAAGGAAAAAGCAATGAATGCCGAACATACTCCAACTTGGAGTGACTTCGATTCAAGTGATGAAGATGTTGAGAAGAACGAACAAGCAAATGTGTGCTTCATGGCAAATGATGAGGTAAGCTCTTCTTCCGGTAGTGATAGTGATAGTGAAAGCTTCGAAGATGCTTATGATAGCCTATATGAGGAATCCAAGAAAATTTTTAAGAAAAATATTATTTTATCAAAAAAACTCCTTGAGGCTAATAAGCAAATTGAGAAGTTGAGAGTGGAAAATATTGAGTTGCATGCCAAGAATGATTGCATTTCCAACCATTTATATGTAAAACATGTGAATAATGACTTGGTTGAATTGATTGCTAACACTCCTAGCTCAAAACAAATCTCTTGCAAAACTTTGGTTTTAGAAAAGCAAAATGAAGATTTAAAACTTGAGATTTGTGATTTGAAAAAATGTCTTCAAAAATTTGTTGATGGTCAAAACAATTTGGATGTCATGCTTGGACGCCAAAGATTTGGCCTAAACAAAGGTGGTCTTGGATTAGATCCCTTGGCCTTACCTCCTAAAATCTTTCAACAACAAGCTAGGTTGAATACTCATTCAAAACAACCAAAGAACTATTGCACACCATTTACACATTGTGGTTGGTGCAACAAGAAAGGGCATACGACTAATTATTGTCCTTATAGAATTGTTTATGTTAGAGGTAGAAAGAAGATGTGGGTTGTGAAAGGTCAAGATTACAAATGTAAGACTAACACCCAAGGACCCAAGAAAATATGGGTACCAAAAGTCACTACTTGATTTGTGTTTATAGGTATGTCTCAAAGCAAAATCTAGTAGCAAGAAGTGGATTCTTGATAGTGGATGCTCAAGACATATGACCGGCAACATATCTCTTTTCACCTCAATTGATCTTATAGAAGGAGGAAAAGTGACCTTTGGTGACAACGCACAAGGAAAAATCAAAGGTAAAGGAACTATAGGTAAGGAACCACATTCAATTGAGAATGTGTTAGGTTTGAAGCATAATTTGCTAAGTATTAGTCAATTTAGTGATAAAGGTTTTAGAGTAATCTTTGAAGCTTCTCATTGCACTATACAATCCTTGAAGAATAATGAAACTATTTTGGTAGGAAATAGAGATGACAATGTTTACTCTATTAAATTGAATGATCTAGCTAACCAAGATGTCAAGTGTCTTAGTGCTATTAGTGAGACATCTTGGCTTTGGCATCGAAGACTTGGACACATGCATATGGAGCATTTAAAGGATATTTCAAGCAAAGAACTTGTGAGGGGACTCCCGAAGATCAAGTTTGAGAAAGACAAAGTATGTGATGCTTGTCAAATGGGTAAGCAAAAGAAAGTCTCTCACAAACCGAAGAAAATGGTATCTACTTCTAGACCCTTGCAATTACTTCATATGGATTTATTTGGACCAATCCCTACTACTAGTCTTGGTGGTAAATCATATTGTTTTGTTATTGTTGATGACTATTCTCGCTATACTTGGACTTTCTTTTTGGCCACCAAAGATGAATCTCTAAATGTGTTCACTTCATTTGCAAAACGTATTCAAAATCTAAAAGGATATTTGATATCCAATATTCGAAGTGATCATGGTAGAGAGTTTGAAAATTCAAAAATAGGAGCCTTGTGTGATGACTTTGGGATATCACATAATTTTTCGGCTCCTAGAACTCCTCAACAAAATGGTGTTGCCGAAAGAAAGAATAGGTCTTTGCAAGAAGCGGCAAGAACAATGCTTAACGAATATGGTTTACCTAAGTACTTTTGGGCGGAGGCGGTCAATTGTGCTTGTTTTGTTCTCAATAGAGTTATCTTGCGAAAAATTTTGTTAAAAACCCCTTATGAGCTTTTTAATGATAAGAAACCTAAGGTGAGCTTTTTTAAGTTTTTGGTTGCAAATGCTTTATTTTAAATACCAAGGATCACCTTAGTAAATTTGATTCCAAAACATTTGAGGGTATTTTTCTTGGCTACTCCAATAATAGTATGGCATATAGAGTCTATAACAAAAGTACTTTGGTTGTTGAAGAATCCATTAATGTTACTTTTGATGAGACTAATCCTTTTCTTCGGAGGACTAACATTGTTAATGTAGATGATGTGGACATTGACATGAGAACTTTGGATATAAGTGAAACAATACAAGACAACCACAAAGAAATTATTCAAGAAGAACAACAATCAAGCTCTCAAGAGGAAGACAAGGAAGCAAGCAATGATGTTTCAAACTCGGACTACTCTCAAGAATTACCAAAAGATTGGACTTACAAAAAGGATCATCCAAGCGATCAAATCTTAGGTAATCCTTCGAGTGGGGTAAGAACTCGACACTCTCTTCAACAACATGTTAATTTAGCATTTCTTTCCCAAATTGAACCAAAGAACTTCTCCGAAGCTCTACATCATGAATCTTGGATGCTTGCTATGCAAGAAGAGCTAGTTCAATTTGAAAGAAATCAAGTTTGGACCCTTGTGCCTAAACCTCAAAACTATAGGATTATAGGCACAAAATGGGTATTTAGAAACAAACTTGATGAATCCGGAATCGTGGTTAGAAACAAGGCTAGATTAGTGGCCCAAGGTTATAACCAAGAGGAAGGAATTGATTTTGATGAAACTTATGCACCGGTAGCTAGACTTGAATCTATTAGAATGCTTTTAGCTTTTGCTTGCTATAGAGATTTTAAACTCTTTCAAATGGATGTCAAGAGTGCTTTTCTAAATGGATTTATTTCGGAGGAGGTTTATGTGGCTCAACCTCCCGGCTTTGAGCATGAAAAATTTCCAAACCATGTTTTCAAGCTTAGCAAAGCTCTTTATGGTTTAAAACAAGCTCCTAGAGCTTGGTATGAAAGGCTAAGTAGTTTTCTTTTAGAAAATGGTTTTTCAAGAGGAAAACTTGACACCACTTTGTTTATCAAATCTAAGGGCAAGGACTTATTGTTGGTGCAAATTTATGTTGATGACATTATATTTGGTGCTACTAATGGATCCTTGTGCGAAGAGTTTGCTTCTTGTATGAGTAAGGAGTTTGAAATGAGCATGATGGGAGAACTCACCTTCTTCCTTGGATTGCAAATCAAACAAAGCGAGGATGGAATCTTTATCAACCAAGCCAAATACACCAAAGAGCTACTCAAGAGATTCGACATGGAAGCATCAAATGCTTTTGACACTCCAATGAGCTCTTCATTAAAGCTTGATAAAGATGAAAAGGGTAAGGATGTTGATATTAAACGCTATCGAGGTATGATCGGATCACTTCTTTACCTTACCGCAAGTAGACCCGACATAATGTTTAGTGTTTGTTTATGTGCTAGATTTCAAGCTTGTCCTAAGGAATCTCATTTAGTTGCCGTAAAGAGAATCCTTAGATATCTTAAGGGCACTCACGATTTAGGGTTATGGTTTCCTAGAAACACATCATTTTTTGACCTAGTTGGTTACTCCGACGTCGATTTTGCCGGTTGTAAAACCGAGCGAAAAAGTACTAGTGGTGGTTGCCAATTCCTAGGACATTCTCTTGTTTCCTGGAGTTCCAAAAAGCAAAACTCGGTTGCACTCTCTACCACCGAAGCCGAATATATGGCGGTTGGTGCTTGTTGTGCACAAATTCTTTGGATGAAACAAACCCTTTTGGATTTTGGACTCAAGTATGATCACATACCTATCCTATGCGACAACACTAGTGCCATTGATTTGAGCAAAAATCCCATCCAACATTCACGCACTAAGCACATAGAAATCAAACACCATTTTATCCGTGATCATGTGCAAAAGGGTGATATTGTTCTAGATTTCGTGGACACAAATCACCAACTAGCGGACATCTTCACTAAACCGTTAGATGCAAAGAGGTTTACCGCTCTTAGAAGAGAACTTGGCATATCTTCACCTATGTGACTAGGTTATTTTTGTGCTAGTTACATGCTTGAGCATTATCTCATATGCTTATAGCATGCTTTGGTTAATTTTTCCTTTCCAAACATCGTTGGTTTTATTGATATCTATCTATCTTAAAAATAAAAAAATATATTTGCACACTTTTATTGCTATATACATATGTATAATCTGTTTTTTAGACTGATTGACTTTGTGCATTGAAGTCGACTGCATTGGTCAATACAGTCGACTGCATTGGGGAATGCAGTCGACTGCATTACGGGGGAAGGGCATAAATCGTGCCCAGATCTCTTCTTCTGCAGAATCTTTCTCTACTCCTTCTCTCTTCGAAAAAGGTTCTCATCTCTCCTTGGACTCAATTCTCCTCCGTTTGGCTTGAAATTGGTACGTAAATCCTCCCAAATCTCATTCTACTTCATGATTTACATACTTTCTCTAATCTATTTCATCTACATTGTTCATAATCGGTTGAAATTCGAATTGCTCTCTATAGATTATTTCTTCAGATCTACTTCAATTTAGCATGCTTCTATATGATTTAATGCTTGATTCATCTTTAGGGATGCTTATTACATGATTCTACATAGTTTAATTACTTGCATTCTTGCAAAATTCGAATTTCCCCAATTTTCATAAACTAGGGTTCTTCATTTGTCAAAATTTCTTCAAATTGTTTATGCAATTGCATGTTTCATCATTTGATTCATGCTTAGTTATGTCTATTACTCGATTGTACGTGGTTAATTTCATTCAATTCGTCCAAAATTGAATTTTTCCCAAAATTGCATAAATTAGGGTTTATCTTAATATAAAAAATAAAAAAAAATTCATTTTTTTCTTTTATCTTACATTTATTATTTCTCTGTTTAGATTATTTCAAGTATGGCAAGAGAGAAACGTGCACGTGCCAGTTCATCTCGCTCACGAGCTGCACCTGAGCCCGAGCCCGAGCCTATCGCGGTCGAGTTTGATCAAAATCGATATCGGAACCGCGAGGCTGCCGATCGCTTTTCTGCACAACTCTCTTCACCTTTGACTCCAGGTTTGCGACTGGATACTCCATTCCTTTTTAACATAGGTGTACTTAGATGCCTTCAGGATTGTTATCTAGATCGCCTCACCGATAGGAACACTATTCTATATTATCCTGATGCAATCCGCTTATTTTATGCGAATTTGACCTGGAACATTTCCTCTGAGTCATGTACCCTCACCTCCTATGTTTTTGGACGCCGCATTTCATTCTCACAATCACGTCTAGCCACTCTTCTAGACCTCCCCGATAGTGGCTTCTCTTTCTCGTTAGACATGATCCCTGTCGCTGGTCAGTCACATTGGTTTGACCGACCTTTTTCTATTGAGGAACAGCTTCGACACACACTTCATTGTCGACAGGTTCGGGTTGCGAGCAAACCCAGCCTACGTGACCTACCTCCTCTCTCGTTTGTTCCATCATATCATCGCTCATAACGTCATTCCTCGAACTGGCGGTC
>JAVXUP010004820.1:0-25763 GCA_033070095.1 Escallonia herrerae | reverse complement strand
CTCAATCTTCTATCTGTCCATCGACTTTGACTTGTAATCTAATCAATGGCTCTGGAGAAGAAAGAAGATCAATACTCTGTTGAGTCATCGATTAAAAGCCATTTATTTTGTATTTTCCTCTGAATTTTAATCATTCGTCAAAGCAGGAGTTAGTGGCAAGAGAAACCTAGTTTGATTTTTCTAGTCCTTCTCAGTCCTTTTCATGTAATCTTTCCTTTCACTCTCTTTTCCTTCTTTGTAATCAGGACATTTCTGCCAGACAGTATCACACCAAACACCGTGCCACGTGAAAGACTATTCAAAACTCTTAATCAACCTTACGTAGTCCATCACGTGGTCAACCAAGAGAGTGTTTGGAGTTAGTTTTGGAATGATCAAACCTGATTTAATTTATATTAAATCAGGTATGTAAATATTTGGTAAAAGAAATTATAAGATTTAATCTGATTAAAAAAGTTAAAAATCGATTAGATTCTTAATCCTAAAAAGTGAGAATTATGAAATAATCACTTTTTTCATAAGCAGATTTGACCTTTTAATTTACTATCATATCCCATATTTTTTTTAAAAAATTCTTCATACCCTTTTAACTAATTATTGGGTGTGACTTTTAATTAATTAGCTTTTGAAGTTATATTCTTTTCTACGCTGACAGAGAGAGGGAACACAACAGTTCATCAACAGCCGCCTTCTTCCTCCCCACTATTTATGTCGCTCTTCTACCTTTAATTCAGAATAAGAAATGACAACTTTTGTAGATAGTTGAAAATAACTTGTTCAATAATTTTTTCGTATATTGTAGTTATTTTCAAATGAAAGTTATGTTAACATTACTTCACTAAATGGATATTAAAAACTTTATTTAAGTATTGTCCTTTATGGTCATTTTATCATATCTAAACTGATTTAATCAATTTCTACCCAAATACTTTTTGTAACTTTAAACTAGCTCACAGTTAATTTTGCCAAACAGCAAACTGATTCTACTTAAAGTAGATTAAATCTGATTTTAAAAACTGATTCAGATTTAAACTGAAATCTGATTTTCAGAATCAATCTCAAACGGCCTCTTAGCCAACTTGCTTTTATCCTTCTGAAGCGCAAAAAGCATATGATCAGAACATAAAGGTTGGGCAAAAGTCCAGCATTAAAAATGCACATAAGCACATTTTCTGGGTCTTCTAAGGTAATCATACATACATTCTCTAAAAATCTAATGTGGAAGGAGAGGTTGTTCTACATATGACATATCTAATGCAGGAGATGTCAATAACTTTATTTTCCTTCATTTGCCCCTGTTGAAAATATTTTTTTCTGACTTTCTTTCGATTTGGCTCTAATAACAATTTACGTTTTTGAGTTTCCATAGAAAGTTGTGTGCCTGCTGCTCTTTTAAGAGTGGAAATGCAAAATCATCGACATATATCAAATTCTCCAATTTAACAAAAAAAAAAAAAAGGCACTTGTTTAGGTGTAATGAATGATCTTATCCTACAATCAATGAGAGACAATTTAGTCTTTGATTTCGGGAAACAGTAATACTTACTGTCAATGGTTTTTTAAGTCCCAACGTACTGGAAATGACTTTTTATTCTTCGATATAAACCCTTCAAACAAATCTCAAATGAAAGGAACTTTCCGATTCACCTTGGACTGCAAAATCTTGTTTTGAATCATGATCAAGGTAAAAGCATGAAATGGAAAAGCTAGAATCCAAAAGTTGAGATGCTAGGCAGAAATCCTGTTTTACAAATAAATATAGCCCTCCCCAAGTTCCCATGCATTTAGACTAGTGCACGTACATTCAAGTATCAACTAACAAAAATCATTAGTTTAGTATCCCAAATGATATGAAGGAATTAAGGCATCCCAATCCACAGATAATAATAAATGTTGGCATTTTCGGTCTCGGAGGATAAGAAAAGCAACATAGGGTAGCGTGCATGCGTTGAATGAAATGTAAATGCAAGTTAAGTGCATGGGTAAATGAACTACAAATGCATTTGATGTAACTCGATGTCTTGTAGTGTGTCGGGTAAGTTTAGCAGGAATCAAAGAAGGCTTAACCATTCATCCCACGTACCCGCCAGCACTGGTCACGAATACGAAAACCAAGATTGACTTCTTCATGGCTGTCCCTGCCTTTGTCACCGCCTTAAGTTGGAAATCAAAGCCTTCAGTGTTCAGTGTCTCTATAAATTTGGTTGTCTGTTTATTTAGATCACAGCATTCTCCACCTGCATCTGGGTTATCTCTTCATTTAGAATATCTCACCATTTTCTGCGATGGCTTCATTCGGTGTTTGAGGATTTGTCTACTTGCGCATGCTTGCTCTCGCCTCCACCATCCTAGCACAAGCCCGGTGAGTTATTTATTGTTTGTTAATTTTTATTTATTTATTTTTTCCGCTGGTGTGATCTTTCTGACAAGATCGGAAATGAACCTTGTTAGTCCAATTGTAATCGATTCCGGCAACTACAACAGGGGGGCTCCCAGCTGGGATTTAGCGAAGGCTGGTATGTTGGGCTAACTTCATAATCTCGTGTTGTAAAAGGTTTTATGACAACATGTATGTACTTGGCTGAAGTTTCAACAGTAATCGATCTACTATCCTGTTGAAGTAAATGTTTGCTTTGAAACTTGAAACGTTACGAGAAATCAAACAGAAAACTTGTTTATATACTTATCTATATCTTTCATCTGGGTTCTTTGGATTTGTCACAGTGGTCATACTTGGACTAAATATGGATCGACAGGTGTATACATGCATGTGAACATATATCCATTCATATATAATATATAGGGGCCGATCCACACCCACCGGTGGAGAAATAACAATTTTCTCCACCGAACCGCTGGTAAGACCAGCGGTTGGACGTGGGCCAAAAAAGGACGAAAAGGGACAAAAAAGGACGAAAATACTATGATAAATTCATGAAAATATCACGAGAAAATGAAAAACTCGTGAGAAAATGGTGGCAATAATGCCCAACCGCAACTCCTACATGCGGTTGGCATTATTGCCTTCCGTGACCCCACCCCCCACCCGTCACCCCCCTTGCCCCCCACCCCCTTGCCCCCCACCCCGTGGCCCCCACCCTATGTCCTTTCCCCCACCCGTGAACCCCCCTTCCCCCACCCGTGAACCCCCTCTTCCCCCACGTGTCATTACCACCCTACCCCCCACCCCCACGTGTCATTCCCCCCTCCCCCTCCCTGCTGTTCACTCACGGTTCTTCTCTTCCTCTCTCACTTTTCTCTCTATAAAATCCCTCCTCCCCGAATCATTTCTTCCACCCTCCTCATTCTCCCTATCTCACCTACATACAAACAAAAAAAATTTACGCTAGAAGATCGGTGGATAACCGCTAGAAGATCGGTGGATTTTTCTTGAAATATATCAAGTTAAAACAAGTAAGTATTTTTCAATTTGTTCTTACCAATTGATTGTTTAAATTGTGTTACGCTTAAGTTGTTCTTACAATAGTCTAAAATTCGTGTTTAGGGCGTCAAAGGGCGTCAAAATTACGTTTTGACAAATCGGGGTATTACATTCGAAAAATTCCAAAATAGCGATTTTTTAGGGCGTCAGAAATAGAATTTTTCACGAATTTATAAAAAATAGCTAGAGCTAGATTTTGCCAAAGTACGAAACAGAGACCCTAGTTATTTTCAAAAGATCTATATCAGGTAAAAATTTCAGATTTTTCCAAAGACCGGAAAGGGGTTAACTGATACACGCAACCTTGTAACTTTGCAGTGTAATTTAAAATATCAAGCCAGCGCGATTTCGCGCAAAACTTTTATGAGAACCCTAGGGTGTTGGGAAGTTCCATTCCCCAGGAATTCGGGCCATTCCGAAGCCGTTAGCTAATTTTTTGGCCGAACGGGCTTTTAAGCGCTCGATCCGGACACCGGTTCGGGATTTTTAGGCGAAAAATCCGTAAAATACTTTTTAGATCAAGAATGAACTCAGGAAGCTTAAAATAGCATTTTAAAGCACTTTTGATATTTTCTGAAGCCAGGGGGTATTTTGGTAATTTGCCACCCCGAGAGGGGTATTTTGGTAATTTTCCCGAAAAAATTTTCCAACGGACTTTTAAGTCCAGAAATGTAAGTAAAACGCCTGAAATGTTATTTTGCAGCTGATTGCGGGGCGTAATTGTCGCTAAAGGTGAAAACTTAATTAGACAGTTTTTTTACGAATTTATAAAAAATAGCTAGAGCTAGATTTTGCCAAAATACAAAACAGAGACCCTAGTTATTTTCAAAAGATCTGTATCAGGTTAAAATTTCAGAGTTTTTCAAAGACTAGAAAGGGGTTAACTGATACGCGCAACCTTGTAACTTTACAGTGTAATTTAAAATATCAAGACAGCACAATTTCGTGCGAAACTTTTATGAGAACCCTAGGGTGTTGGGAAGTTCCATTCCCCAGGAATTCGGACCATTCCGAAGTCGTTAGCTAATTTTTTGGCCGAACGGGCTTTTAAGCGCTCGATCCGGACACCGGTTCGGGATTTTTAGGCGAAAAATCCGTAAAATACTTTTTAAATCAAGAATGAACTCAGGAAGCTTAAAATAGCGTTTTAAAGCAATTTTGATATTTTCTGAAACCAGGGGGCATTTTGGTAATTTGCCCCCCCGCGAGGGGTGTTTTTGTAATTTTCCCGAAAAAAAGTTTTTCAGTCCAGAAATGTAAGTAAAACACCTGAAAGGTTGTTTTGAAGCTGGTTTGATGGGCGTTAGGGTGACAATGAACCCCCGGGGGCTATTTTGCTAATTTTACGTTACACAAATCTGTGCTTAAAATAACTTTTAGTTCAGGAAAGGGTGTGAGACACCTGAAAAGTTATTTTAAAGAGTGAATTCAGGAAGCTTGTTGTCAGGGGGCATTTTGGTAATTCGCATCCCCGATAGGGGTATTTTCGTAAATTTGCAGCGTTAAGTTTTTCAAAGGATTTCTTAGTCCAGAAATGTAAGCAAAGCACCTGAAAGGTTGTTTTGAAGCTGATTTGGGGCGTTAGGGTGATAATGAACCCCCGGAGGCATTTCGGTAATTTGTCGCTCATCGGGGGCTATTTTGCTAATTTTACATTATACCAAATTTCTCGAAAGACGGTGGTTTAAATAAATTTTATTCTTCTTTTATTTAAATCTATGACTTGTTGAGAATGATATAATTTTTATTTTTTAGATTCCAGTATAAATATGGATGCAACTGGAGGAAATAATTTTTGTGAAGGTTCTGATCCACCTTACGTTGGTCAAGTTTTTCAAGCACTGGACGAAGTTGAAGCATACTATAGAGCATATTCGAAAACGATAGGTTTCGGTATTAGAACTAAGACGACTAGAAAACGGGCGAATACAGATCAAATTGGTGCAAGACTATTTGAGTGTCATAGAGGAGCACCGCATGTAACTCCGGTCGTTCGGATCAGTGACGAAGGGACAACAAGACAAAGAAAACGGGACACATTTCCGGGTACCGGCTGCAAGGCCCATGTGTATGCAGTACACCGAAAAAATGAAAACCATTGGGTTGTCACAGGAGTGGAGTTGAGCCATAATCATCAGTTGATGACCCCCAGTAAGATTGGTCAAATTCATCAACACCGAGAAATAAGCGCGGCACACAGACAACTAATTTTTACAATGGCCGAGGCTAAAATTCCACCTTCTAAGATGATGGGGGTTTTCTCAAGCCAGGCTGGGGGGATTGACAAGTTGAGTTTCAACGAAGTAGACCTTCGAAATGAACTTCGTGCTCAGAGGAGAGAGTCTTTCGGTAAGAGTGATTCTCAAACTACACTTGATCTCTTCAGGTCCCTTCAGAGTGAGAATTCTGGATTTTTTTACAGTCTCCAACTGGATGATGAGAACCGCATTAGTACTATATTTTGGGCGGACCCCCGTTCTAGAGCTGCTTACCAAAATTTTGGGGATGTTGTGACGTTTGACACCACATACCGCACCAATAAGTACTCTATGCCTTTTGCTCCGTTCACCGGGGTGAACCACCACTATCAGTCAATCTCGTTTGGCTTTGCCCTGCTTAGGGATGAGACGGAGGAGTCATTTACGTGGTTATTTGAAACGTGGCTTCAAGCAATGTATCATATTCCTCCAAAGACCATCATCACCGACCAAGATCTGGCAATGAAAAATGCAATCGCTAAGGTCCTTCCAGATACTCACCATGGCCTGTGCACATGGCACATAAGCAACAAATATCCCGAACGGCTTCACCATGTATATGCAAACCATCCGTCATTCAAGACTGACTTTAATACATGTGTGAAGAAATCGTTGACGGTAGACGTGTTCGAGGAGAGGTGGGCCACGTTAATGGATACTTACTATTTGCACAATCACGAATGGTTACAATCGTTGTATGAGATCAAGACACAGTGGGTCGGTGCCTACACCAAGAATTTTTTTGCAGCCGGAATGACTACGACCTCGAGAAGCGAAGCTATGAATTCATTCTTTGATGGGTACGTAGGCCAGTCTTCAAGTATAGCGGAGTTCGTACTAGAGATGCAGAAAGCCGTTGACAGGCAATTGTACCGTGAGAGAGAAGCCGACGCGGCTACAGTTTGCAAAGAAAGAGCTATACTACTTTATTCACCTTTAGAGGCTCATGCGGCTCAAGTCTATACCAAGGAAATGTTTCGACAGTTTCAAGAGGAACTACTAAAGTCGAATCAATATGGCATGACAAAGTTGCACGAGTATTCCACCAGAGACATCAAGGTTTATGCTTTGACAAATGTGACGAACTTCGCCAATCCGTGCTCTTCGTCGGCTCCGAGGACCAGACGACATTTTACCGTAGCAATTTGTAAGGACACTGGGTTGGTTAATTGCAACTGTCAACTGTTTGAGCATAAAGGTATACTTTGTCGACACGCGTTGAGGGTTTTGAGCGCCAAGAATGCTAGTGAAATCCCTCCACCGTATATCTTGGAACGGTGGACGAAGGAAGCCAACAGAGTCCACGGTCACATTCCTTACGTGCCCAATGTTTCAGTTGATTTCGAGCAATCTGAGTCGCTGCGATATAATCACCTTTGTAACATCATGCACGGTTTATCAATGGATGCAGCGTCGACATTTGATGGGTACAGGTATCAAGTTGAAGCAGCCGCACGGGATAAGGCTATGCATGCACAGTTTAGGATGGCATTACCAGAAACTGTGGACACTCCGACTACTCGACCAACTCCAGGCGGTAGATTCAATCGAGCCAAACAGCCAGTCATTGACGGCACTGACCTACAACGTGAGGAGGACGACATTTTTGATCCAATTATTTCTCAAACAAAAGGGCGAAAACGAGCAATACGCATGAAGAATCCGATTGAAGAAGCAACGGGTCAAAAAAAATTACGAAAGTGTGCGTTGTGTAATAAGATGACTGATCATGACAAGAGAAACCATTATAAAGTGTTAGGTATCGAACCTGGCAGTATGGTCGAGGAGGACGATGATGAGGAAGAGTGTTAGGGTTAATGTTTCAGTTGTATAAATTGAACTTTTATAATGTTTAAATTTGTGATTTGGTTTGTGCAATCTTTAATTTGTGATTTGATTTGTGGATTATTGATATTTTTGGTAACTCCGTTTTCGGGCACACTTTAGGCCCCAATTGATAGCTTCCGAAAAAAGTTGTAATTTTTTTTGTCACTTTTTTTCCGCTCATTGCACTTCAGGCACGCTAGTTAGCCCATTTGTAAGACTTTCGGCGAAAAACGAGACACATTAATTTTTGAGTTTTCCTAGGAAGGGCCTATTCGGGCACACTTTAGGCCCCAATTGATAGCTTCCGAAAAAAGTTATAATTTTTTTTGTCACTTTTTTTCCGCTCATTGCACTTCAGGCACGCTAGTTAGCCCATTTGTAAGACTTTCGACGAAAAACGAGACACATTAATTTTTGAGTTTTCCTAGGAAGGGCCTATTCGGGCACACTTTAGGCCCCATTTGATAGCTTCCGAAAAAAGTTGTAATTTTTTTTGTCACTTTTTTTCCGCTCATTGCACTTCAGGCACGCTAGTTAGCCCATTTGTAAGACTTTCGGCGAAAAACGAGACACATTAATTTTTGAGTTTTCCTAAGAAGGGCCTATTCGGGCACACTTTAGGCCCCATTTGATAGCTTCCGAAAAAAGTTGTAACTTTTTTTCCGCTCATTGCACTTCAGGCACGCTAGTTAGCCCATTTGTAAGACTTTCGGCGAAAAACGAGACACATTAATTTTTGAGTTTTCCTAGGAAGGGCCTATTCGGGCACACTTTAGGCCCCATTTGATAGCTTCCGAAAAAGTTGTAATTTTTTTTGTCACTTTTTTTCCGCTCATTGCACTTCAGGCACGCTAGTTAGCCCATTTGTAAGACTTTCGGCGAAAAACGAGACACATTAATTTTTGAGTTTTCCTAGGAAGGGCCTATTCGGGCACACTATAGGCCGCATTTGATAGCTTCCGAAAAAAGTTGAAATTTTTTTTGTCACTTTTTTTTCGCTCATTGCACCTCATGCACGCTAGTTAGCCCATTTCTATGAATTTCGGCGAAAAGCGAGACGCGTAATTTTTTCGAATGCCGTCATATGAAAGGTATATTCGCGCACATTTTAGCGCCAAATTCATAGCATGCGAAAAATTATGTACATTTCTTTTTGGTACAATTTTTTGTAACATCACAGCAGCTAGCCACGCACGTCAGGATAATGGTAATGAATGCGTCTAGCTTCATTCTTTTTCAGCTCCCAGGCTATCCTATACCTAAACGTCAAGGCATCCTTCCTAGTCCACGAGGAGTGTTTGAGCACTTCCGAGCGAGCAACGTAGTCCATGTACTTGAGGACGTAAATCCCGCAATCGTGACCGTTATATTGCTTTGGTCGGTCCTTTATCATCACGACCGTCCAAGGGTCACCCTGTGGCCGTCCGCATGCTAGCGAGAGGACAGTAGTCTGCATCCAACAATAAAAACGAGAATCAAGCCTATGAGACAAGAACAATATACTATGGGCCAAGGTCAAAAAATAAATACTAACCACTAAAGTGATGTACTCGTTGTACATCTGTGCCAGCAGCTGTCCAGGCTCGTCCTCCCTTAGGCTATCGTATATGTGAACCGTTCTGAACGCTGGATGGAGAACTAATAGGAACCAGTGGTTTGCATGATGACAGGGTATCATGATAAGGTTCGCATCAGCAGCGGGACATTGATAGTCTGCGTTCATCATGCCTAACACGTTTCGACCTGGTTTCCACTTACTCCTACCGCCCCCTCGCCTCCATTCTGTGAATTCTCTCACCGTTAATTCCACAAAATGAGTGGGATACATGTTAAGCTTCAAATATTCAGAACGGTTAAAACGTTGCTCTCTAATCCGGAGCAGTTCTATGTAAGCGTTCATGACAAAATTTGAAAGATCTGTCTCCGGCGCCAACGTTCTGATATCCTCATGACCTAGGAATGTCGCAAGGGGAAAGTCTGCTGAATTGACAGGCTCATGCCCAAAGTAGTGCCGGTCGATCCAAGCCATCTTGTCCGACCTCAATGGCTTCGTCGCTTGTCCTTTGTCCGACCGAAAGCTTGGGCGCGAGGCCTGGATTCCTACTTGGGGAACCTGACTCTGGCACTGAGAGTCGTATGCGTCAGGAGGCAAGCGACTATACGGCTCCCACACCTGACTCTGGGGCTGATAGTCGTACGCGTCAGGAGGAGGGCGACCAGACGGCTCCCACACCTGACTCTGGGGCTGATAGTTGTACGCGTCAGGAAGAGGGCGACCAGACGACTCCCACACCTGACTCTGGGGCTGATAGTCGTACGCTTCAGGACGAGGGCGACTAGACGGCTCCCCTTCGTAACCCCGGTACGCAAGACTAAAGTTTTGAACTTCAGTCTTGTACTTCTCAATGGACCTCTTGAGATTGTCAGGAGCCTGCGCGACAAACCAGTCAAACGACTCCAGCTGCTTGAACACCTCAATGCCCTGGTCAACCTAAAAAACATGGGTAGAAAAATATGGCTAATCATATTTGACAAATGGTCGATAAGGTGCGCAAATAAATTATCAAACAACACTAGCATGACTTACAATGGCCAATGCCCAGAACTGGTCATAGACCTCACGTGGCGCGTACGATGTCTTCTTCACCTGGGAAGGGCGATTCACCCTCGTGCGCGTCACCCTGAGAAACCACTGTAAGTATTCCTCAGTACTAATGCCGTCGTGCTTCAGCGATACAAGGCTATCATACGTTTCCTGCCAGGTATTCCACTGGTGCACCTCGTCACCCAACAAAATCAAGGCATCAGCCACCTCGAAGTTCGGCCCTCGACCACCCCTGTATGGCCGCATGTCTACAGCGGGTTTTGGTATCCCTTGTGGACAGCCAGCTTGCTTCATAGCTCGATCGGGCATCTGAAACTCACATTCTTCGAAGTGAATGAGCGGCACCCGAACCAAACCTGCCAGCACGTACGACACCGGAAGTTGCCAACACCACTCATCCAACAGATGCATCACCTTGCCATATGGCTGCCACGTCACCTGGGATGCATCTAGTATCTCTAGTTCCCCCCGATAGAACTTTAGATGGTGGTGAGGGTCTACCCGTCTCCACCTCCGGTTGGTCGTAGGCCCCCAGGCCCACACCCTAGGCCACGTCTCATCGGAATCTACCAACGGTTGTGGACGACCCATGGGTAGCCTCTCGTAAGACCAAACCTGTGAATGCAAACATTATATGGAATTAGTAATTAATCCCGAATATATTGACTAAGGATCCTACCAAGAAAATAAATGCTCATACCTGTAATAGAGTCAGGCAGGCGGCAATGGACTTGGCACCGTTTCTCGTAGCCTTATGCAGTGCTCGATATAGGTGCGCAAGGACAGCTGAACCCCACGAATAGGAGTATACCTCCTCAAGATCCTCCAAGAACACCATATACTTCGGATGCACCGTGTTTTTCGAATGCGTCGGAAGTAATATAGCTCCAATAATATACAGAAGGAATGCCTTCGTATACGTCACGAAATCTTGAGGAGTGTATTCATCCGGTAGCACGCCGTACTGCTCTCTCAGCCATTTAAGCTTGACGCCGTTTGTTGTAAGCGCTGCCCTTGGAATTCCCGGAAAATACTGCATAGCCATATTCGCTATGGATGCAGACGGCACGTTCAAAGTAACGGGTCTGCCGTGACATGGGATTCCAAGTATAAATCCGACGTCCTCTAACGTAACAGTCATTTCACCAAACCGGAAGTGAAATGAGTTCGTCTCGCTCCTCCATCGTTCAACTAGAGCGGATATAAGGCAATCGTCGTGTCGAGACCATTTCCCGGGATCGGTGAACAGGGTTAAATTTTGACGGTGTAATAGCTGTATTTGTTCCTCGTTTAGTACCCACTCTTCAAGGTGCCTTGTGCTTTGAATTGTTTCCAAAACACCCCTATCGACACCGTCAAATACGTGCCTCGCGACGTGGTCATCGTCATCGTATAGGATTGATGTATCATGAGGTCCAGAGCTGAAATTCATACCTTTAAGAACAAAATATAATTATAAACCAACTTAGCGTCCATAATATCCATAATATTTACATTCCAAAACTATAACTGGATCTTTAACCTAGCTTACCAACACATTAGCAATAGTCATTATTTCAATGTATTAAAACAAATCCTCAATTCCCACCACTCCGAACGCTTAATTACGCTAGTTCCCACTGAATTTAGCGCCAACGTGGTTATATAGCAATATATAGCCCGATGGCCCCTACACCTCCAACACCTCAAAACCGCTTTAAAGTCAAGTTTTTAAATGTATTACGTCAATTATATACCAAATATATCAGGAAAAATTTTAAAGGGGGCAAGTTACCAAAACACCCGCTACTTATGCAAAATATCCCCTGGCAGTCATCGCCGGTGCGTCACAAGGTTCAGAACATCTGGAACAAAATAAGTTTTCGGGTGTCTCACACCCTTTCCTGAACTAAAAGTTATTTTAAGGTATGAATTTTAAGCTGGATCCTTCCTAGCAAAATAGCCCCCGAACATCGGCAAATTACCGAAATGCCCCTGAGCGTTCACTATCACCCCAACGCCCCCGAACCAGCTTCAAAACAACATTTCAGGTGGTTTACTTACATTTCTGGACTAAAAAGTCGTTTGAAAAACTTGGCACGGGAAAATTACCAAAACACCCCTTGGCGCGGGAAAATTACCAAAACACCCCTACGCGCGCCACGTCAGCTTCAAAACAACATTTCAGGTTTTGTAATTATATTTCTGGACTAAAAAGTCCGTCAAAAAACTTAGCACTGTAAAATTACCGAAATACCCCTCTCGGGGCGGCGAATTACCGAAATGCCCCTGGCATAAAAAAATATCAAAAGTGCTTCGAAATGCTACTTGAGGCTTCCTGAATTCATTCTTGACATAAAAAGTATTTTACGGAGGTTTCGCCCAAAAATCGCGAACCGGTGTCCGGATCAAGCGCTTAAAGGGCCGTTCGGCCAAAAAAATAGGTAACGGCTTCGGAATGGCCCGAATTCCTGGGGAATGGAACTTCCCAACATCCTAGGATTCTCATAAAAGTTTCGCGCGAAATCGCGCTAGCTTGATATTTTAAAATACACTGCAGAGTTACAAGGTTCCCCGTATCAGTTAACCCCTTTCCAGTCTTTGGAAAAATCTGAAATTTTTACCTGAGACAGATCCTTTAAGAATAACTAGGGTCTCTTTTTTGTATTTTGGCAAAATCTAGCTCTAGCTATTTTTTATAAATTCGTGAAAAACTGTCTATATTTGGCACCCTAAAAAATCTCTGTTTTGGAATCTATAAATGTAATACGCTGATTTGTATAAACCTAACATTGAATTATAAGGAAATTCAAAATACTTACTTGTTGTGACTTGATGTATTTAAAGAAAAAACTACCGATCTTCTAGCGGTTATCCACGATCTTCTAGCGTAAAATTTTTTGATTTGTATTGTTGTGGAGATTATGTAGGTGAGATATGAAGTACGAAGGAAGTTGGTAAAAGATGACAGAGTGCAGAAGAAGGGTTCGGGGGAGGGGATTATAAAGAGAGAAGCGAGGAAGAGAGAAGAAAAAAGACAGAAAAAAGTGAGGAAGGGTGGGTGTTTATGCGGTCAAAGGCTGCTGCAAAAAAAAAAATTCGGCAGAAGGACACCACGTTGGGGCATCACGGGGGAGGGAAGGACGACACGTGGCATCGTGGGGAAGGACACCAGGTGGGGCATCACGCGGGGGGGGCGCCACGTGGCAGGGGAGGGGGCAGGGACCAACCGCGGGTTGTAGGAGCGGTTGGGCCCTGCGGATGAGGGGAGGGGACGCCACGTGGCAGAGGGAGGGGACCAACCGCGGGTCGTAGGAGCGGTTGGGCCACGTGGCAGGAGGAGGGGACGCCACGTGGCAGAGGGAGGGGACCAACCGCGGGTCGTAGGAGCGGTTGGGCCACGTGGCAGGGGGAGGGGACGCCACGTGGCAGAGGGAGGGGACCAACCGCGGGTGGTACCGGCGGTTGGGCCACGTGGCATCCCCTCCCCCTGCCACGTGGCAGAGGGAGGGCACCAACCGCGGGTGGTACCAGCGGTTGGGCCACGTGGCAGGGGGAGGGGACGCCACGTGGCAGGGGCGGGGACCAACCGCTGGTGGTACCAGCGGTTGGTCCCCGCCCCTGCCACGTGGCGTCCCCTCCCCCTGCCACGTGGCCCAACCGCTGGTACCACCCGCGGTTGGTGCCCTCCCTCTGCCACGTGGCAGGGGGAGGGGATGCCACGTGGCAGGGCCATCGCTAATACCGCCGGTTGGCCATGCTGGTGGGCCACGTGGCAGGGGAGGGGGACGCCACGTGGCAGGGGCCATGGGGTTGGGCCACGTGGCAGGGGTGGGGGACGGCACGTGGCAGGCATATTAATGCCAACCGCTGGTTGTGCATGCGGTTGGTGTCCTTTTTCTCTCTCTCGCCATTTTCTCACCATTTCTCGTGCCATTTCTCGTGCCTTTTTTGCCATTAATGCAGTGACCGTACACCTTTTTCGCCTTTTTGGCCCACGTGGCCAACCGCTGGTAAGACCAGCGGTTCGGTGGAGAAATTTGTTATTTCTCCACCGGTGGGTGTGGATCGGTCCCCTATATATATATATATATATATATATATATATATATATATATATATATATATATATATAGACCGTCAATTTCTCTCTCTCTCTCTCTCGTCAGAGCGCACAGCAGACCACCGCAGCCACTACCAATTGCCCATCTCGCCGGCCGCACCTCGCCCATCGCCGTCAACCTTTCACACCGGTGAAACCACCATTTTCCTCCCTCCTCGTTCTCTCCCTCCCCGTCATTATACCTCTCAGCAAATCAGCCAAACCAGACATCCCCATCGCCGGCCGGCGATGGGGTTGTGCCCTGTTTGGTCTGATGTAAGACAGAAGGGTGCGACAACCACAAATTTAACCGATGCTTTGTGAGTCAGTGTTGGAGTTGGAGGGAAAATTGTCGGCAGATGGTGACTTTTGCAGTGGGCATCGGCAGATGGTTTATGAATGCTTTTCTATCATAAACTCTACACAAGCGAAGCGCGTGAGTGACTTACGTTGAAGCACCAAAATAAATTCGAAAAGAGCAAATAAATAATATCATAAACTCAATGTACTTGTAGCCTAATTATAAAAGAAGTACCTTATAAGGATTATTTTCGCTAACATTTTTAGTTATAAAATAATGTGTTATTTACAAAATAAAAACTTTGACATTGAGCAATAACAGATACCATAAACATAATGTGACATCCCACAAAAATTATGAAGCCAAGGTAGTCCAGGTTACTCATCTCCCTCTTCATCCGATATTAGCAGGTACTCTAGCATGAAATTAGCCAAAGCTGACCAAATCTTCCGCAACACCCCCACGCCCCTCACCCCACCCCTCCCGCCACATACACACACAATTCATCAATTTTTTTAGTCGTGTGAAGTGACAATTCTGACTATTCCAAATAGACTAGTCAGCTCCACACGAGCGAAGTGCATGGTAACTCACGTTGACACACTAAAATAAATTCAAAACGAGTAAATCAATAATAATATCATAAATGCGATGTCAGTTATAGCCTAATTTTAAATCTCGAAAAAAAAAAAACAGCTGAAAATAATACCAGAACTTTTGTTGAGAAAGAGAAAATATTAAAATAAATCAACGTTATATTATCGGCTCGTTGTTGTCCTATGGTTTCAGGTAACTTTGTAGTATTTGCTAATCAAACTTTGTGTTGTAACCACATTTCTTCTTGAGCGACCAACTGAATTGCTGTTACCATCACTTTCTTTTAACAATGATTGCATATTCAGTTTGTTATTTTTATTCACATTGCTTAAAAAAATTATGCTGAATCGGTTACCATCTATATATAAGGCGTGTTCTTGTGTAATTAGTTTTCCACACAATCTATATTCCGGATACGAAATTCAAGAAATTAATTACACTACCATAATTTTATTTGTTCAATTATGTTCAAAATACTATAAATCTTTTGTTTTTGGTAGATTTTTTTTCATAAAAAGTGGGTTAAAATTGCGTCATTTCAATTCACAAAATATTTGTTCCTAAAACATGGATTAGAGACACTTTTAAACCCTTTAGTGAAAATCAAACTTTAAGATAATCGAAGAAGATGATATAGGACCTTGTTGGAAAATTTGTATAACTTAAAGTAACAAAAGAACGAATGGTTTTTTTCATGTCCGAATCATGCCACTTATATGCTCATAAATTTTTTCCTGCTCCAAATAATTTCAGAATTCACATTGTGACTCTTAGAATTCTTTACTTTTTCAAATTTAGAAATCTTTACTTTTAAATCTATGGTCAAGTTTATTGAAAATTTCCAACTCTTCTGCTTATTGCCCTCCTCCTTCAGTCGTTTGTTTGTGGAATAAAGCATTGTTGTTTCTCTTCATGATCCAAACAAATTCACAAACACACATCTTATTCACTAAATCTTTATGCATCACGATGTTGCGCATCCAAATCTATGCAATCCTTAACCTATGCAAGTCTCTTCATGAGAGATGATGGAAATCACATGCATTTAAAATGTTAGGCTAGGAATCCTTCATGCTTTAAACCTTTTTTTTTTTTATATATATATATATACTAACTTTCATCCATCATAAAATTTGTTACTGTCCATAACTTAATTGTAAGAGATAAATTACCTATAGTTGCAATAAATTACCTATAATTAAGAAATTATAATCAGAAAATGGTCTTGCATCAAGAACTTATATTTTTGTACTTTTTCCTCTTAATCCGGAAAGATCGTGCAGCACCCCTAACAAAAAGTTTTGGAGCTCATTATCTTTAAACTAAGGGAGTCCAATATAACTCGCTTTCCTTAATAAGCCATCCAGATTAAAAAAAAAAAAAAAGCTATCATTATCTGATGGGAACAATCTTGCAAATTAAAGTCCATAATCTATGCAGAACCTGACTTCAGATGCAACCGGTATTTTTTAAACTGATTTTATGTCTAAGCTTATGGACAACGTCCGTCAGAAAGATATTTGAAATTCGAGAAAGTTACGCATCATTTGTGACAGTTGACCAAGTTAATTTAGAAAGAACTTTTAGCAAAAATTGATCTACCCCTCCTCTCATGTGGATGTGTATTGCAAAGCACAATTTTTGCCCAACATTTTCTGTGCAATGGTTATAAGAATGCGGTGGTAATATCATTTGCGCCTTAAATTTTTGGAATTGACACGAGAAATCCCACTTCTTAGTTACATGTTCCTTTACAATTGATTGCATTGAAAACTTTCTGCAGACAAATGAATTAAAATTACATAACAAGTAAACTAAATAGAACAAAATTAAAAGAGAGTAAAAATTGTGTTACGTGGAATTAGGCTCCTCTCGTTAGCCTTTCTACCTGATTTTCAGCGAAAGCACATTATTATAAAATTATACAATATTCCACCGTTCTTTGTTTGGAATGCGAGCAACCGCATTGGATAATAATTAGGAGACACACTGTGTTGCTGTGAGACTTGGCGAAGGTATGAAGCAAGTGTAGTCATCGAGCTGACACAAGCGCCCCGAAAGAAGCCCCCTAGGAGAGATAAGGTTAGGATGGGCCTGTTGTAAAATTATTTGCTTTTTATATGCGACCAAATTCATTTTGAAATACAACAGATATCTCAAAGGATTAAATACAAAATTGTCTCTTGAAATATGTACTCTCTTACAATTCACTCCCTGTAATTGTATCTTTTGCTATAATGTTTCATGTAGTTGACAAAATTCATTACAAAACTATTCCTTATCATAACTTTCTTATAAAAGTGTCACTTTGTTTACACATGAACGTGCATGTACATATAATAAGTGTAATAATGATTTCATTTTAGTGTCCATCGGTGGGTGATCGCCCCCTATCCGACTGGAAAGGGTGGTCCGGAAGCTTCCTCATATATAATTATATAAAACTAACTAGTTATTGTCCGGAAGCTTCCTCATATATAATTATATAAAACTAACGATGGCAAATCATTCTGCCGTTAAAAGGCATTCCGTGTTGCTGACTACTAAGGATTACACTCCTAATAAGGACTCGTGTAAGGCTTTCCTCAGCTTTGTTGGACGTGCTTTTTACTTTTATTATTATTATTATCTTCCCATTTTCTTCCTAATGATTAAAGGCCCAACAGCCCCCACAGCCACCATCTAGACTCCAGCCCACGAACAGCCCCAGTCACCGCTCTCACAGCACCACCCTGTTTCCTTTCAGTCTACGTAAAAAAACACCCATAACCTCACAATGTGTTCATCACCCTCACAGCCAACACCTTGTTTCTTCGCAGTCTTGGCAGATAGCACAAATAACCTCACCACATGTTCATCATTTTTATTACCCACTACCACCACTAACATTTGGATTCAATTTGACCTGGCAAAATTCGGCCCGTACCCGCGGGTCTACCCGGACCCGTGTAAAAACCCCGGGTATGGGTATTAAAACTGGCTACCCGCTGAAATTAGACCCGTACCCGGACCGACCCGTAATTGCCGGGTCGGATACGGTTTACCCGAATATGCCCGCATACTCTTGCATATATAAAGTTCCTAGGATTTTGATGCTTCATTACATTCTTATTTCTTCCCCTCTCGTCTTCCAGTTCCAGCCATCTCCACTTCTCTCTCTCTCTCTCCCCTCCCGTCCCTACCCGTCCATTCCACAGTCCACACACCAAGGCCACACGATAGTCCTCAAGGCCATCGTAGAGCCATCGTTCACACACGACGGCGACCGCACGGCCACAACAGATCCACCATGCACGCCGTCCTATTCCACCGTCCGCCGCAGATCCACACCATAACTCCGTTCTATTTGACTATCCGCCGGAGAACCAAAGCCTTCGTTCGATCGTGGTCCATTTCTCCCTTTCGACCAGTCCAAATGGTCACCGCAGATGTACCGTCTCCACGCGGTCCTTCTCCACCGTCCACCTCAGATCCAGAGCCTCCGCCATCTTCTTCCCTCAAGACTACAGATCAGATCCGCCGTTATTGCCGACGACCTTGCTTAGATGTCTTCTGGTTGCTTTTAGCTCATCTGTAGGATTTTGTTGTGAGATCAAGCAGAATATTATTGTTATTGTTGATTTGTTGCAGTGTTTAATCCAATTTGAGGCTCCTGATGACCTGATTATGCGATTGAATACCAGTTATTCCAATTTTTCTTCCACAAAAAAAAAAACAAATGACTCTCAACCCAAAAAAACATGTAATATGCTAGTAATAAAATAGGAAAATTAAAAAACATGTGAACTATGAATATATAAAAATTGGTTAGTGAAAATTTTAAATAAATTTTAGAATACCCGTTTACCCGCGGGTTTACCCGAATCAGCCGGGTAGGGTACGGGTGTCAGAAATTGCTATCCGTAAAAAACCGGGTAATTTTGATCCGGCCCGTTTTTATCTGGACCTGGCCGGGTATTACCCGTACCCGGCGGATTTATCCGTTTGCCAGGTCTAGATTCAATGCCCCATGCCGCGGTTCAAAATTGTCAGTATCCAAAAATGGCATTATTGCCACGTTGCCACTGTCCACCACCCATGTAATAGTCCGCATTAACCCAATTGACTATTATATTAATTTCTCTTATTAGTATCTATATTTTTCCTGCTCATTGATAGACCTGGCAAACGGTTCGACCCGTCGGGTACAGGTAAAACCCGATCGGGTCTGGATAAAAATGGATCGGGTAATTTATACCCAGGTTTTTTCGGGTACGATTTTCTGAGAATCGTACCCTACCCTAGCGGGTAGGGTATTATCCGCGGGTAAATAATTAAAATTCTCATTTTTTTAAAATTATTTTTTGGATATTTTTTTCCCTTCATTTATTATTACAAGAACAACCACCATTTTCTTATTAAAATTCTTACAATTATCACTTCACTGATTTCATTTTCGTCACAATTATCTCCACTCTCTTCTTAACTCTCACTCTGTAAGATCCATCACAACAAACAAATATATATCTTCCAAATCGAAAAAAAAATTACCTAAAAATTAATTCCTAATCTAAAGTAGTAAAATTCATACACAAAAATAATACAAGCTAACCAAACTTTTTACAAAAAAATCTTGTTATTAAAAACCAAAATAATCTTCCTAGATCCACTGCTCCGATCTGAGTTATCACTCTCAAAGTTCATAGTCAATCGGAAACCAAGGCCTCAACCTTCAACAGTAAGTTGAGACTTCCCACGGAAGACTGGCAGCAGGCTCTGGCAAATCTGCGGCCGGTTGCGGCGGATCTGTGCTCGGCTGCGGCAGATCTGCGAATGGAGGTGAGAGGGTGTTGGGGCGCCGTCGATATGGAGTAGAGTGTAGCCGGTTGCAGCGGATCTGTGGTTGGCTGTGGCGGATCTGCGAGTGGACGTGAGAGGATGTTGGTAGGGCACCGTCGATGTGGAGTAGAGTGTAGTGTCGTCGCCAGAGAAGACTGGTAAGTGAGAGAGACGGATAGAGAGAGGTTGAGAGACAGAGATAGAGGGACTTCAGAGGGAAGGAATGGAGAGCAGCAGATGAGAGAGAGAAAGATGAGAATGAGTGAATGACTGCCAAAGGAAAACCCTAGTGCATTATATAGTAAAACGTTCGGGTAGCCCGGGTAACCCATAACCGATCCGCATTTAACCGGAATTTGCGGGTCGGTTCGGGTACTGGTCTAATTTCGGCGGGTATGCAATATATGTATCCGTACCCGTGTTTTTTGACCGGGTACGGGTAGACCCGAGGGTCCGGGTGGTATTTTGCCAGGTCTACTCATTGATATGTTTTATTTGTAATCAGCTACTATACAAAAAAAATTAAGTGGTCAACGGTAATATATCAAAGTTAGGAGCAATAGAGAAATAAGTGTTATTAATGGGTGACTTTTGAAAATTAAGTGTTATTCTTTGATATCCAACCTTCAAGCTTTGTTAAAAGCAAAAAAAATGAGTATCATTTTAAGAAAATCCCCTCCTACAGAGCACCACCACCACCGTCAAACACTTCCTTCCATCAGTCAAATGCCCCGTCGTCACCCTATCACTGTCGTGACCCACAAATATCCCCTGCCATCGCCACCCCACGCCTTCGACTACTACGGATCTATCATACCATCGCCACACTCTCCCCAATGCCACCCATCCCAGCAACACCATCCTACCGTCATCACTACCCACGGATCTGGTCCCTTGTCGCCAATCCACGCCTTCGATAATGAATCATACCTTAACCCACTATTTCCACCCCGCTGCCATGGACAATCAATGGCACCTAAGCAACGCCGCCGCCTCAGCACCATAAGCACAACCCACAATTTGCTCTACCGTCACCAACCCACCACCATCGCCACCAACGAATCTACCCATCGTCGCCATCTCGTTGTCGTGTCTCTTGTCAATTTGATTATGGTAGTGGTGCTACGAATTGGATGGTGGTGGTGGTATTGACAGACGGTGGTGCTTCGGAGTTATGGGAATTTGTTTAAAATGCAATTAGAAGGTTGGTGGAAAAATTAAGAAAAAAATGGTAAGGAAAAAACTCAAAATAAAAACTGGCTAATCAAACAATCATAAGTTTTTGTAAAAAACCAAAAATTAAACTGATTTCGTTTTATTTTTTGAAAACTGAAAACTAAAACTGCAAATGATTTCAAACAAACCTTTAGTATCTCTTAGAAAATATATAACCTTTAAAATGAAATTATTTTAAGTACTTTAACAAAACTTATCGTAATCGACTATAGACAAAAAATTTTGTTTTTAAGAGGATTGTAATAACCAATAGAAACGTATTTTTTTTTGTAGTTGATTAAGTTTACATGAATAACAAGACCAATTAAAAGATATTAGACTAGCTAGCTATAAGCTTTGAAACTTAATTTTGACTATTTTAAAACTACAAATGATTTCAAACAGACCCTTAGTATCTCTTAGAAAATATATAACCTTTAAAATGAAATTATTTCAAGTACTTTAACAAAACTTATCGTAATCGACTATAGACTGAAAATTTTGTTTTTAAGAGGACTGTAATAACCAATAAAAACGTATGTTTTTTGTAGTTGATTAAGTTTACATGAATAACAAGACCAATTAAAAGATATTAGACTAGCTAGCTATAGAATTTGAAACTTAATTTTGACTATTTTAAAACTACAAATGATTTTAAACAGACCCTTAATATCTCTTAGAAAATATATAACCTTTAAAATGAAATTATTTCAAGTACTTTAACAAAACTTATCTATAGACTGAAAATTTTGTTTTTAAGAGGATTGTAATAACCAATAAAAACGTATGTTTTTTTGTAGTTGATTAAGTTTACATGAATAACAAGACCAATTAAAAGATATTAGACTACCTAGCTATAAGCTTCGAAACTTAATTTTGACTATTTTAAAACTACAAATGATTTCAAACTGACCATTAGTATCTCCTAAAAAATATATAACCTTTAAAATGAAATTATTTCAAATACTTTAACAAAACTTATCGTAATCGACTATGGACTGAAAATTTTGTTTTAAGAGGACTGTAATAACCAATAAAAATGTATGTTTTTTTTTTTTGTAGTTGATTAAGTTTACATGAATAGCAAGACCAATTAAAAAATATTAGACTAGCTAGCTATAAGCTTTGAAACTTAAATTTGACTATTTTAAAACTACAAATGATTTCAAAAAGACCCTTAGTATCTCTTAGAAAATATATAACCTTTAAAATGAAATTATTTCAAGTACTTTAAGAAAACTTATCGTGATCGACTATTGACTAAAAATTTTGTTTTAAGAGGACTGTAATAACCAATAAAAATGTATGTGTTTTTTTTTGTAGTTGATTAAGTTTACATGAATAACAAGACCAATTAGAAGATATTATACTAGCTAGCTATAAGCTTTGAAATTTAATTTTGACTATTATAAAACTACAAATGATTTAAAACAGACCATTAGTATCTCTTAGAAAATATATAATCTTTAAAATGAAATTATTTCAAGTACTTTAACAAAACTTATCTATAGACTGAAAATTTTGTTTTTAAGAGGACTGTAATAACCAATAAAAACGTATTTTTTTTTGTAGTTGATTAAGTTTACATGAATAACAAGACCAATTAAAAGATATTAGACTAGCTAGCTATAAGCTTTGAAACTTAATTTTGACTATAACGGAGTCGATTTTAACTATGAGCGGTCATTGCTATGTACTTTCAATAACAATTATGTGAACTAATCTACACCCTATAATTTTAGCTTAAATAAGAATATTTGTTAAACTTTACTAGCTCATTATTGTAGTCAACAAGAATAACCTGAAAAAGCACGTTATTGTCATATATATATATATATATATATATATATATATATATATATATAAAATCTCTCTAATATGAAATAATCTTTTGTAAAATGAAAATTACTTAAGAGATTTAATAAGAAAACCTATGTACTATTTTAAATATATATGTACGTTTTATAACCTTATGGTATATGGGCTATAGACAAACTATTTTTTTTTATAAGATCCTTAATTTTTATCATTCGTTAACATTTCAAAACGCAATCAATCCAATATAATAAACGTCATAAATGAAAACCAAAACATGCATATTTAAAGGGGAAAAAAAAGGAACACATATGAGATGTATAATAGATAAATAAATTATAAATTATTTTTAAAATATCATATAATATTAAAACCTTATAACGTTTGAAAACAAATCTGGAAAAGTGTTTTTATACACCGTACTTTGACATAAAAAAAGGCAATAGCAGAATTTTGTTTTTCTTTTAGATAAGAAGTAAGGTGTAAAGCATAGACAAGCACCATAGGGGTGTAGATCGATAGATGCTCTTATAAATCTAGCATTATTATTAATTTATAAAGGTTCTACACAATATAATAGATGAATCATAAACTAAGTTAAGTGTCTGTATTTTACTACTAGTATAATTTTAAGCATTCAAAGTTCTAAATAAGTAATATACCAACATATTAAAACTTTATTTCATTTATATTCATTAAACAAACTCTATAGATTGAAAAGAAACCCAGCTCTTTCTCTCTCAACACGCGCGCACACATACATATACATAATAAATATATATTCAATATGCTAATCTATTAAGACTAAATAGTCATATTAAGTCCTAATATTTTTCTCATGAAATTAATTAAATTAAAAAAAGGACCTCATCAAGTTTAAATCAATTATTAGATCATTATTTTGTTTTAATGGTATCAAAAGTTAATTAATTTTTTTGGATCTATAGATATTTAATATCGGATTAGAGTAAACGTTTTAGGGATATAATTGTCAAAATTATGTTTTGATAGCCTGGTATATTGATTAGGAGGAGATTTGGAATATTTAAATATAGTTTTCAAATTATATAAGGCTTACTACAATAGAAATTAACTAATCCAGAGATAAAGCAAGATCCCATCCAAGATACTATTGACCTTTAGTGGCACTTTTGTATTTGACATTATTTCACATTGAACACATAATGTGATGATAAGTGATGATGTATTGCACAAAAAAGCTATTAAAGAATTTTATTGTAAAGTTATGTATAAAACATAACAAGGTTAGCATGATTAATTTAGATTTCAACTAGATTATTTACCTTGGTTAATTAAAGTTTTGAGCTATCATATTCAGTCACATTGTTTAAATGTAAAAATATCATTATATGCAAATTCTATATGATATATATTTTAAAAATAGTGTAAATTTAAAACCTTAAGCATGTGAGCATGAGTTAAATTCAACTAATTTCATGTTGAAAGTTTTGAACAAATCTCTTGGTTTTACTTGTAAGTTAAATAATTTGCGGATGTTATTAGTGACGATTTTGAGAAATCTTAAGTGTGGCTCTTAGTAGCCTAATTAATGGTTTCAAACACGGTGGTCTTTTTTTAATAGATTATATTTACGGGTCACATTTAAGGATCCTTAGTGAGAGTCTAATGGGCCTGCGGGCGGTCACAGACCTAACTCAAGGGTCCAACTATAGGTTTGGGTTGTGACAACCCAGGATCGCGCTACCATTACCGCTGTGTGTGTGTGTCCCACACACCCGCACGAGTGCACACAGACACATAATCATAAATAAGCACACACACTCCATGTGATATCCCACATTAGATATGGGATAATTTGTGATAGACCTTATAAGATCCTGCCTATGAACTCATAAGTTTCTAATTGGCTAGCCCTTTTGAGAGAGGCAGTGCCCAATGGTAGGGCCGTGGATCGGATTGTTACAGATGATATCAGAGCCAATTTTCAAAAGCTTGGGCTAGGCTAACCAGTTTTGTTACTGATGGTTGGGAAAACAAAGGCAAGCCTAGGTAAATCCCACATCAAGAGAATTGTTGCCGCAACGAAGAGTGAGCCAAGTATATGCGACATTGGCTAGAGAGCAAGATTCTAGGTCTTGTGTGATTGAGTCATAGCGAGGATGTTAAGGCATAAGGTAGGGAGATTGTTATATCTCACATTGGATGCGAGATGATTTGTGATTGTTCCTATAAGACCCTACCCATGAACTTATAATTACCTACTTGGCTAGCCCTTTTGAGGAGGTATCACCCTATGTTGGATTCGTGGACCGGGTCGTTACACCCCAAACTTAAAATTCCATCAAAGGCGCCAATGATTGAAAGGATTCAAGATGACGATGCATTCGAGGTGAGGTGGCGTGACACCATTGATAATGACACGCGTATGTGGTGAACATCGTCAAACCACCACCTCAACCGTCCCACCGAACTACCAGTATCCACTTTGTTATAACCAGATCTATAAAATCTGGAGGGGGAGAGAGAGAGAGAGAGAGAGGGGGGAGATACAGATCTAATTTGGGGGAAGAGGGTCGTGCAAATATGAAATTAGGAGGAGAGAGGGGAAGGAAAGGGGGAGAGAGATATAGATTTGATTTGGGGGATGAGGATTGTGCAAATCTAAAATTGGAGGGAGAAATAGAGAGAGATGCAAATTTGGGATTGGGGGTGGTGTAGATCTTAATTTTAATTTACTTAGTTTAATTTATTTACACAAATAATTTGACATTATTACCCTTATTATATGCACATGCCCCGCACACACTTAAACAAAAGGAGAT
>JAVXUP010004819.1:0-25774 GCA_033070095.1 Escallonia herrerae | reverse complement strand
TCATTTCGTTATTAACAAAATCACTTGATTTAACAGAGGTGGCGACTGGAAAACTGGAGGTAGTGTCACCTGGAGACATTACCTGACTTGGGTTCATCGACGGCTTCATCTGAAACGTCGGTTTGGTTAAAAATTGTACTTGAAGTGTTGTCTAAACGCTCGGATAACTCTCGAACGAGGAAATTAGATTTATTAAATGTGACATATATGTCGTCACGGAGAAAAGATGGCCACGCGTCTGTATACTACTTAGGGTCCAAGTCTGGGCCAGCTTCTCTTCATCGGCAGGACTGCAGCCACTGGTGCCTGCCCGGTGTCCCTGACTCATGGAACGAGCTTCTTTATGCACTCTTCCTGAGACGACGTCATGCTTGGGCAGTAAATCTAACACAACTCTCGCCTGCTCCATTGTGATTGGACTTTACAAAGTAGTATTACTTCCTGACAAAGGGACTCGCATGGTAAAGAACTCAACGTACACGGCGTGTTCATGTCCATGAAAGTAACAGATTGTTTCTTCAAAGCAGGTGAAAGAAGGCGGCATTGCCCTAGGCGGCAGTCTGGCAAGGGTTATCTGCTCTGTGGTTTTGTGGTTACCAACTTTACCAAGCATGGCTTAGCCGTGCATATTTGCGTTGAGCAAACTTCTTGTATTTGGTCAGAAAGTTATGCCAGGAATTGGTTTATGGAAGAGCCTGGAGTGCTGTTATTTGAGCGGAGCAGAGACCTGAATACGAGGCCTGGCGCTGGAGCTCGTTGCTGTAAATTGTCGATACTTACTGATGCTGCCATTTTTCACTTCCTCTTTTTTGATGTTTTTCTAGTTGGCAGGAGATAGGAGACACACACACACACACACACACAAAACACACAGAGAGGCAGGCTTTCGTTGTATTCAGTATGAAGTAGGGAAAAGAAGTGCTCCACTATGTAATTTTCCTGGAATGTGAGAATGTCATTGACATTGGCTCCTGTTCTTATATGCACCCAGTAGAGGCTGGAACGTCATTGCCATTCTGACTTGTGTTGTTAGCCCCATTGGAGGATATTTTTAACTACAACTGAGTTGGCGGTGTTTGCCCGCAAATATATGCTTGAGGCACTCTATTCTTCTTATCATCACAACACGAGTTGTTTAAGAAAAGGCTTTTTAGCACTTCTTCTTTGTCTTGCCTTATAAAATAGACGAGAGAATGATGTTCTTCTTTTACCACCTTAGGGACATTCTACAAAATTTGCCAGCTAAGTACGGTAGGGAGCAAGGTGCTATTTACTGCTTACTTTGGTGGGAGTAGATCCACACCTTTTTGGCTAAAATCAAGCACTTTTGTTGCAAAAAGTGGTTTTAGTGACCCTTATGAACCCTTGAGTGACCAAGACGTGTGGTTCAAGTAACTAGTGTTGATCTACCTCACCCAAAATTTTTAGACGACACTTGTAGCAATTTTTGGGGTGCATAAATTAATATCTGCAGCGGCCTATCCGGTACCTCAACAGTTGCATCAGCTCTAGATAAAACTGATCATGCAACTATAGAACACAAAATCAAAGTATTGTTTTCATGTTCAAAATTGAGTATATTTGATCAGAAAGGTGTGCGGTGTGAACTTATTACCAAAAAAATGAAAATCACCTGTCAGCAGGTATGACTGACCTGTAGAATATAAGGTTCAATCTCATTTGGGGCATTGCTTAGTTTATCCTTTAATGTGATGCAGATTCATGGACTTTTTCACCCCAAGAAGCATATGATAGCAAAGATATGCGTCTCTGTGGTTTGTGTTCTTTACTAGAGACTCATTACTACACATCATATATATGTGCATGCTATAGATCTCTATATCAGTGACAATCACAAATGATTCAAGAACTTATATTAAGAGAAAAGGAACACTGTTATCATCTTCACAACATGAATACAGACCTTGCTGCTAGCTTAATTGATCTGATATACTGCTTCCAGATAACAAGTTTTTGTTATACAATAAAGGAACAGAAAGATGAAAAGACTAATGTAGGTGAGGTTGGTAGGCCTTTTAACCGAGGGATACAAATTTAATCATTGAATGGGTACTGTTCGTACCTAATCAAACAATCAGTGAGGACAGACCGAGCCCCTATCCGGTTGTTACAATAAGAAGACATGGTGGTTTTAGCTGCAACAAGACAGAGGGTGCAATCTAAAGCTGCAAGATTTTTGCTACAAGAAGCATGACCGTAGGCAGGGAAGTGGGGTAAGGAGAAACGTTGCGCAAAGCATAACCTTGGCGGTTGGGCGTGACAGTCTCTATTTCTGCAATAACATATGCAAGACTATTTGTAAAAGTGTCTTCATTGGCATACACACCAGTGCTGCACATAACCATCATAATGTTGGTGTTTGGATCACTTCTAACAACAGTGAGTGTGACCAGAAATGCAATAATGAATGCAGGCAAAATGACTGTCATCTTCTGGAGAAGACCCATTCTTCAGTGAGACTCTTCTCTTCTTCTTGCTTTCCACTCAGGACAGTTATGACTCAATATATTTGTTGTGAATAGGTCCACTATCTATTACCAGTGTTCACACTAATCCAATCTTTGTCCTTCTTGCCTGTCTTATTACTATAGTTGACTGTCTTTATGCTGGTTGTTCGGCTACTTTGGATAGCCTTGTTTTTATTTGATTTCAGTCAAGGTAACAAACAAGGGAGAGAATTCAGGACTGATGCAAGTAGTTGTCAGGAAAATTCCAATCAATCTCTATTGATGTACTCCTGGAAGATCTAATGGAATGTGATGTCTGTAACAGTTTTTGTATGCAAATGGTAGAATTGGATAAATTAGTAACATCTCTTCAGGTGGTAAAGTTGTATCACAGAATGATTGTTGGACTGCATGTTTTACGGGAACACTACAAACGGAGGATATTTAATATGGTGTGGAACCTGATAACTGGTATGTCACATGCCCATATTACAAAACGCAACAGCCACTCCCATGCATCTCCCTTGCCAATGAATTTGGATGGATGGAAGAGGTTTATTCTTGTTATTCTCACCATCGCACAAGTTTGAAAACAAGAAGGAAAAACGTTTCAAAATATATTCATCTTTCGCCAGGAAAGACAATATGGGACTGGTCTGACCATGACTAGCATGGTACATTAACCCACAGTATGTGTTCTTATTTTTTAGGTAAAGCAATCTAAGAACAGAAGTGGTATAACAAGTTCATCAAAGCAGGATTTACTGCTTTCAACTCGGTTGCCCCATACCTTACACAGTTGCTAACTGCTGATACTTGTTGGATAGTTACTCCATTAAAGGACTTCAGCTATCAACATAAATTTATTCTCTTGAAGCAGCATAGCAGTAGGTCAGCTTTTATCATGAAAGATTCGGTTATTTTCTTCGTAGCAAAATGCAGTAGATTGCATAGCCATTAGCCATAGACGATTTCCTTACTCAGGCAATTATGTAATTCCGATCATATGTTTGTAGCCTAATTATTGTTCTTCACTTCTTTCGTTGGCAGGGAAAGTGGTTTTTCTTGTGTGAATTGTTTTACATATGAGATCTTCTATCAGGCCAAAATATATGCAGCACCAAAGAGGGCTTGCAGCTCAAAATTGACTAGCTAGTTAGTTTGAAATCCAGCATTCTTTCTTCCACCTCTTCTGCTAAGACTTCCACCTTTTCAACCATCTCCTCAGTAGGAACAAGAAGCTTACAGTAGCTAGTCCTCCACCATTCTCTGACCCTCCTGACAGTAGAGGTGACATAACTCTGCTCGGCTCTACTTTCATGGAATGCAGATGTGGGATTATCAAGATTCAACAACTTATCCCTGCACTTCTTCATCTCCATGATACTCTGTACAAGCTTTCTCAGCGCATGGGGCGAATCAGTGATAATCCGGAAATTTCACATGGCTTTTTGATCGACTATATTAAAGTCGATGACAGCTGATGACAATTAGTTTATGTTGGAAAATTGAGATATAGGTATGGCTTTGTGACTGAATGAAAAATGGCTTCGGGGCACGTTGTATAGCGCTTTCTTTAAGTTTATATTTGCCCCCACCTAAAATGTTGTGCAGCGGATTGCAGGCAAATACTCTCTAAGATACAATGAAGCGCACTAATGAATAGGGTTTGCACACACGATATTCACCCCACAGAAGAGTGTATGAAAATCTAGATAATGGTTTTATAAATAAGAAATTCTACAGAATTTTCTTATTGTAAAAGATCTGCATAAAGGAAAAATGAGAAGAGAGTAGAGGCTTATTATTATTAGGTCTGAAAATCTGACCATTGTGCTCTATTTATAAAGTACTAGTAGTTGCTAATCAAAGGTTACACCCTTTCATCATGCACCCAAGCAATTTGGACCGTTGGATCATAAACCGTTAAGATTAACAGTCTAGATCTGAGCTGGTAACTAACCAGCTTCCAACAGTTGGGTCTGTCCTGAACTGGAACCACCCAGCTGTCCAACAGGTGCAACCGTTCGGGTATAACCCGAAACGGTGCAAGTGTAACCACCCAGTTGCTGACTGTCAGATCCGACTCGTTGCACCGGCGGCCTAGTTTTCGTTACAAAAACTTAAAGGCGTCTAATCGCGTCTTTCGACGATGCGCGTCGGATCCGACTCGTTGCACTTTTTGTCATGAAAACTTAAAGGCGTCTAATCGCGTCTCGCGACGATGCGCACATGCAAAGTGCGCCATCAAAGCGCCTCACAGCCCATTGCCACGCGCACGCGCGATCGTTTCTCGTATGGTGCTTCGCACTATACTCAGTGCACATGCATACACCTTAGCATCCCACATAAGTATTAAAGTAAGTGAAGTTTTTTGTTATAAACCCACTTACTTTTCTATTTTCCTTCTACGTGAGATTCCTCTCACTTTCCCTCTTCACATTCCTTTCATTATTTTGACATAGAAAATGAACCAAACTTGACACTATATTTTGGAAAACACTAACAGCTTATGAATGTGTTTTAACTTGTCAGAATAATTACATAAGACCGATAGAGATCAGACTAAAACTAGATTGGCTCAAGATGATTATGCCAAACCTGGCGATTGAAGGCACCCTTTCAAGGAAAAAATTGCTGAAGCCAGTTATCTAACAGCCTCTCCTGTCTGTGAATATTTTTTTCTCCATTGCCATGGTTCTGACATTGCAAAATTTACAATTCCTCATTTTTTTTTTATGTTTTTGATGGTTGGCAGGAGAGGCAAACACCCACACACACATACAAACACAGAGGCTTTCGTTAGTATGAAAAGAAAGTAGGGAAAAGAAGTACTCCACTATGTAATTTTCCTGGAATGTCATTGACATTGGCTCCTGTACTTTGTATATGCGGCTGAGCAAAGGCTGGAATGTCATTGCCATTCTCACTTGCGTTGTTATACTACTGAGTTCGGAATGTTTGCCCCCAAATATTTGCTTGAGGCACTCTATTCTTCTTATCATTCCAACAAAATTTGTTTAGTAAATGGCTTTTAGCACCTCTTCTCGATCTGTCTTGCATGAATTTTATAATATATAGGAGGAACAATGATGTTTTTCTCTTTTCCCACCTTATGGACATTTTGTAAAAACTTTTGCCGGCAAGGTACAGGTAGGGAGAAATGTGCTATTTACAGTATTTTTGTTGGGAGTAGATCCACACCTTTTTTGCTAAGTTCAAGCACTTTCTTCGCAAAAAGTGGTTTTAGCGACCCTTATAAACCCTTGAGTGACCTAGAGGTGTGGTTCAAGTAAGAGTGTGGATTTACGTCAACCTCTATTTTTAGCCGACACTCTTGTAGCAATTTTTGGAGTGCATAAATTAGTTTCTGCAATGGCCTATCCGGTACCTCAACAATCGCATCAATTCTAAATAATACTGGGTACCATGAGAAAGATATGATAGCAATGATATGCCACTCTGAACATTCTTCGTTTCGGTGTTATATGTTCTTTACGAGAGACTCATTACACCACATCATATATATGTGCATGTTATACATCACAATATCAGTAACAATCACAAATGATTCAAGAACTTATATGAAGAGTAAAGGAACACTGTTATTATTAAAGTGAATATAGACCTTGCTGCTATATGAAATGATCTGCTAAATGCTTCCAGATAACAAGTTTTTGTGTCAATAAGCGGATGGAAAGATGAAAAGATTAATGTAGGTGAGATTGGTAAAACAAACTTGGTTTTGATAACACACTTATCATAAACCCTTTTAGCTGAGGGATACGAATTCAATCATCAAACGGGTACTGTTCGTACCTAATCAAACATAAAACCCTTTTAACCGAGGGATACGAATTCAATCATCAAACGGGTACTGTTCGTACCTAATCAAACAATCAGTGAGGACAGACCGAGCCCCAATCCGGTTGTTACAATAAGAAGACATGGTGGTTTTAGCTGCAACGAGACAGAGGGTGCAATCTGAAGCCGCAAGATTTTGGTTACAAGAAGCATGACCGTAGGCAAGGGAAGTGGGGTAAGGAGAAACGTTGCGCAAATCATAACCTTGGCGGTTGGGTGTGACAGTCTCTAATTCTGCAATAACATATGCAAGACTATTCGTAAAAGGGTCGTCATTGGCATACACATTGGGGTTGCACATAACCATCATAACGTTGGTGTTTGGATCACTTCTAATAACACTGAGTGTGACCAGAAATGCAATAATGAATGCAGGCAAAATGACTGTCATCTTTTGGAGAAGACCCATTCTTCAGTGTGACTCTCTTCTCTTCTTGCTGCTTTCCACTCAGGAGAGTTTATGACTATAAATAGAAGTTGCGAATAGGTCCTCAATCTATTGGTTTTTTCACCAGTGTTCACAACGTAATCTAATCTTTGTCCTTCTTGCCTGTCTTATTACTGCAATTGGCTGTCCCTATGCTGGTTGTTCCGCTACTTTGGATATCCTTGTTTTTATGTGATCTCAGTCGAAGGTAACAAACAAAGGGGACAATTCATACTGATGCAAGTAGTAGTCAGGAACAATCCAATCAATCTCTAATATTGATGTACTTCTGGAAGATCTAATGGATTGTTTGATGTCTATAACTGTTTTTGCATGCGAATGTTGGTGTTGGATAAAAAGTAACATCTATTCAGGTGGTAAAGTTATGTCACAGAGAACTCTATAAATGAAGGATATTTGGTACCGTGTGGAACCTGATAGATAGTATGTCATATGCCCATACCACATTACCTGACTCCCATGCATCTCCTCTTCTCAATGAATTTGGATGGATGGAAAAGGTTTATTCTTGTCATCCTCATCGTCGGAGAAGTTTGAAAACAAGAATGAAAAACCATTCATTTAGCTAGAATTGATTGTTCCCTGCAGTTCGTCCCAATTAGTGTCCGAGTTAAAGGTGCAGACAAGAAGGTATGACTGTCATCACGAAGCATACGATCATAGTGTCCAACTTAGAGAATACTTGGCACTTGTCAGTAATTGGAGTTTCCAATTGGTAAATAGGAAGTACTTGTATCTTTTTGTGATATGCCTTAGCACTGGAGAGAAGTTATTTTTCTATTACTAAGTTACTAACAAGGGACTGGTCTGACCTTGTCCCACAGCATGTTTTCATATTTTAGGTAAGGTAATCTAATAACAGAAGTGGTATAACAGCCTCATCAAAACCAGATTCATTCCTTTCGACTTGGTTTAGTTTCCTGGATACCCCAAACCTTACACAGTTGCCAACTATTGATACTCGTCGGATAGTTCTCCATTTAAGGACTTCAGCTATCAACACAAATTTAATCTCCTGAAGCAGCAAAGCAGTTAGGTCAGCTTTTACCATGAAAGGTTCTGTTATTTTGGTTGTAGCCAAATGCAGAAGATTGCATCGCCATAGACGTTTTCCTTAGTCTGGCAATTTGGTTTTCAGGATCATGTCTTTGTAGCCTATTTCTTATAGTTCACCTTTTTTGTTGGCATGGAATGTGGTTTTTCTTGTATGAATTGTTTTACATATGAGATCTTCTATCAGGCCTAGGTATAAACAGCACCAAAGGGCTTGCAGCTCAAAATTGACCAGCTATTTAGTCTGAAATCCGGCAATCTCTCCTAGTTCTTCCACCTCTTTTGCTAAGACTTGCACCTTTTCAACCATCTCCTCAATAGGAACAGAGCTTGCAGTAGCTAGTCCTCCACCATCCTCTTCTCCTCCTGACAGTAGAGGTGACATAACTCAGCTCGACATTCATAGAGTGCAAGTGTGGAATTATTAAGATTCAAGACCTTAGCCCTGCATTTCTTCATTTCCACGACACTCTGTCCAAGCTCTGTCACCAAATGGTGTGAAACATTAACAACCCAGCAATTTCACATGGCTTTTTGATCGACTGTATTAAAGTCCAGCGATGGCTGATGACAATTAGTACAATCAAGCGATTAGGTCTATCAAATGGTCGTAACTTGTCGGAGTAATTACACAAGACATAAAGTGACTCTTCATTCGGAGTTGACAGATCTAAGTAGTACCATTGTGACGCTTCACACGATTTTGAGTGTTTTGCTTGGCTGGTTTTCCTTTTCACTCGCCATTGTGAAGTATACCTCCAAGCATCCTACACAATAACGACATAAGTTATTTATGCTACTTTCAAGCCGCTTGAGTGATGAGTACAATTCTAAGAACTTTATCCTTTTCAGTAAATTGTTCACCATTCTCTACAGCGATTGAAATGTCATTGATTAATGGCGTAGCTTCTTTCAATTGTTAATTCAACTCACCTTGAATACAGCGAGCAAGCATTTCAAACTTACAGGCTGTTGTGCTGTAAAGTTCATGACCAGTCCATATGGGATGTATCAGCAGATTGGTGAATTATACACAAGACGAAACTCCTGTCAATTGTTGGTAGACGGTCACGGGCTAATTCCACGACTGTAGCAGCACGTAAACCAGATACCACAACCAGATTGAAGGTAAGGATGATGAGCATGACCCCTTAGTCATGTTTCCATTTTTATGCTTTGAACAAACCGAGAAATATGTTGCAACACCACCTATTCACTGATCTCATTCTTCCTCAACTCCGGAGCCTGGAATCTCCCAAAAATCCAAAATATGTTCGATACTCCCACTGTTGAAGCCATTAAGTAAATCAGAATTCCTCCCAATCCAACCCAAGACATAATAGCTTGGACCCCCAACAATTCTGGTAAATAGACTCCCAAATCTGGTTACCTCACTGCAAATGAGAGTAGATTTACACCCATTCAAAACTTTCCCCCGAACTTCTGGAAAAATCTGTGGAAAGCCAAGATCCGAGAAAAACACAAAATTCTGATTTGGAGAATAGCGTGGAACATTTTGCCGTTCAGACAAGTTCTTGCTATTAACAACCCAAACATTGACTCTTCCTGCCCTTTTTGTGAATCTCAACAGGAAACAGCCACCCATCTATTCATGAATTGCAGCATCACTAGATTAATCTGGTTGCTAAATCCGCTTGGTTTCCGTCCCCCTTCGACTGCTGGCTCCCAAATGCAATGGCTCAACTTCATCCTTAAGCCACCTGGATGGTCCATGGAAGATCAAATGCGATATACTGTGTATGCGGCAAATCTAATGGATATGATTTGGTATGCAAGAAACAGACTCGTCCATGACAAAATTCCTTTAGTTCCTGAGAAGTTGGCAAAAAGCATCACAACCGCTGCTAAATGCTTATTAGAGGTTCAGGATATTCAAAGATTTTATCAATCGTCAGTCGAAGTGTGGACATCCCCTCCATTCGGATGGAGAAAAATCAATTTTGATGCAGCTATTAGAGGTGATAAAGCTTGCATCGCGATTATTTGCAGAACTGATAATGAGATTGAATTCGGAATCACAGAACTTATCAACTGCAGCAACCCTGAATTCGCAGAGGCAAGAGCTGCATTTTTGGCCATTAATAGTGCTATGAAGCTCAAAATGGATTATGTGATTTTTGAAGGTGATGCTGAAGTAATAATTAGGTGCATTCGAAACTATGAAATAGAGCCAAGTTGGAGAATCAAGACAATCATCGATGAAGGAAAAGCAATGATTTCTAGAATCAATTGCTGGGATGCAATCTTTGTCCCAAGATCGGCCAATAGAGCAGCTGACAATTTAGCTGCTGGAGCTTATTTTTGTAATATGTTTATTTTTGTTCCCACATCTTCCAACCTTTTGTCTAACTTGGAAGAAGTGAGGAACAACCCTGTTTGTACCTAACTCTTATTTTCTTAATGCGATGAATCTATTACCAAAAAAAAAATTTGGTTAGATATGCTTTGTAAACAGCACTTCTCAGATTGCGTTAACTGATTGTAGCAGTTCTTTGCATGAAGAGAAAAACTGCTTTGTGTACGTCAGGACAGGTTGGGATATACTCTTTCAGATCTTTGACTATTGCTGTCTCCATAGGAGGATCAGTTGTTTGGGCTGGTTTTGGCTGAGGATGTTGTTGATTTTGTTGAGTTAATGCTGTTTTTTTCCAGCTTTACGTGTAGTTTATAAAATCAATTTCTCGAAGTACACTACGGGCCGATGAAACATATTTCTGTTTACGCTGATAGGGTGCATCTATCACAGTTCTTTCTTTCTTTATTTTTTTGCACAAATCTCGTTCATCTGTTACACCATGTAGAGACGAGAAGGCCTAACGGTATGATTACCTGCAGGATTTCCCGAAACTAAATCTTTCCTGCTTGTACTGAGACCTTGTATTCAGAAACAGGAGTCAAGAGATTGTTTCAAGTTCTGTGATGGTTGTTACTTGTCGTTACAGGCCCAGTTCGGAGTTCATAATCCTAGAACTAGAGAAAGCAACACCCTAGCTTGTATGACTTTATTTAGTTGATCAAGTTGGATCTCTTACAACGGAGCTGAAAAAATTGACAGCACTCCCAACTTTAAGTTGAGTTACTAACGAAGTCTGACTGTCACATTGTTGCGGTGGGCGACTCACATCTGTTGTTTTTCTTAAGTGAATTTCGTCATCCGCCACACTACAGAGCGGACGTTTGTTCCGGTATGGGGAGGACTTCACCGTCCATGTGGACGTTCGTCCCATTATGCGGCGGACGACAGAAAATTCCAAAAAAATTAATCCGGTCTGTCCATCTGTCATAGATGAACGGTCAGATTGCCCGACAACTTAGTTTAAATTACAAGCGGTGACAAGGGATCGGCTCGCACATTTATAGAAGTTTTGGGCAGATTAGAATAGATAAAGTTTGTACGTGTTTGTTCTTATCATCTTATGGATACTTTACTGTGCAGGTTTGATGCATGTTCATGCCCTAGAGCTAAATGAAATACTGTACTCGGAGACAGAGATATGAATGATTGACGACAACTGATAGCCGAGGTATGCCGGTCGAACAATCTGCGTCTCATTGGTATATATGGCCTTTTCAACAAGAACGAAATTTCTTCACTTTGATTTGGATCGGTCGCTTCTGGAACTAATAAACAATCCATGTTTCTTCCCCCAGTAAATTTCCCCAATGTATGCCGTAACCAATACTCTGTGTATTACACATAACGAAAAAATTGAAGAACTTAAAATCACTCGTAATGGTTGACAACAAAGAAAGAAAAAAGAACCCAATTATCAACACCAGTGATGCAATAATCTAGATTCCTTGCAGTAACAAGATGTTTCTCCAAACATAAATGCAGCAAGCGATGAAGGAACTAATAGGATAAGGTTGCTGGCAAATTAGGGATGAATTACACATACTGAACACCACTCTTCAATCATCAAAGGGATACTGTTCATACCTAATCGTGCAATCAACAAGCACAGATCGAGCCCCAATTCGGTTGTCACAAGTAGAAAACATGGCAGTTTTAGCAGCACCGAGACAGGTGGTGCAATCTGAACTCGTTAGATTTTGGTTGCAAGCAGCGTGACCATAGGCAAAGGCATTGGGGTAAGGAGAAATGTTGCGACAGTCATAACCTTGGCGTGAGGATGTGACACTCTCTAATTCTGCAACAACGTAAGCTAGACTGATTGCAAAAGGGTCGTCGTTAGCATACACATCACCGTTGCACAGCACGTTTGTCACATTAGAGTTCGGATCACTTCTGACAACACTGAATTCCCCCAGAAAAGCAATAAGCAACGTTGCTACAAGCACTGCCATCTTTGGGAGAAGACCCATGTTTCTGTCTCAATTTATGATATGATCTGTGAATAGGTCTTCAATCAATTGGTTTCTCCACCAGTTTTAGCAATGTAGTCAAATTTTTTGTCCTGCTTGCTTGTTTATTACTGCCTTTGAATGTTCCTATGTTGGTTATTGCTATGTGGTCCAACTATTTATCACTGATTATGACTTGAATCAGTGTCTTGTTGTGTTGAGTATGGAATCTCAGCTAAAACTTTGTGTTCATACCCTATTCTGGTCAGACCAGCAGGGCCCGCTAGGGGACCCGCGTCGCACGACACATCATCCAGTCAACGGTCAATTATTCAACGTCATAACCAGGTCAAAGCGCATCTCCTTTCGAGCATCTACATGCGTCACCGGTGTAGTGACATCAACACGGTCAAACTGTTGGAAAAAGGAAGGGGTCGGCCACCCCTTTTCTAAGGGGGTCGGCCACTCCCTTCCTAAGGGGGTCGGCCACCCCTTTCCTAAGGGGGTCGGCCACTCCCTTCCTAAGGGGGTCGGCCACCCCTTTTCTAAGGGGTTCGGCCACTCCCTTCCTAAGGGGGTCGGCCACCCTTCTCTTCAGGGGGTCGGCCACCCCTTTTTCTAAGGGGGTCAGCCACCCTCTTCCTCAAGGGGGTCGGCCACCCTTTTGCCTTGCAAGAGTCATTTCTAAACCCCCGACATCACTCATCACGCTCTCTACCATTCCCGCTCAACACCGATGGTCACTTGGCACTCGTCGCCGACCGTGCGCAATGGTCACGACGGCAGCACACTATCCTAAGTATTGCTCTGTGACAGTCGTCGCCGCGCCCTTGCGCCCCACTAATGATATGTGCCCCGGCACTAAGTATTGATACGTGCCCCCGGCACTAAGTATTACTCCGCGACAATCGTCGCCGCGCCCTTGCGCCCCGCTGATGATACGTGCCCCCAGCACTAAGTATTGATTCGTGCCCCCGGCACTAAGTATTGCTCCGCGACAATCGTTGCCGCGCCCTTGCGCCCCGCTGATGATACGTGCCCCCGGCACTGAGTATTGATACGTGCCCCCGGCACTAAGTATTGCTCCGCGACAGTCGTCGCCGCGCCCTTGCGCCCCGCTAATGATACGTCCCTATCGGAAATAGGATTGACTGCAGATTCGAGCCTGGCTTCTCCTACTTCTCCGTCGAGCTATTTGAACTGCAGCTCCTAAAGCCTATTCTATTAGCAAGAATTTTTGAAATCCATTTTAACTTACATAAAAAGTATTGAGGTTTTTTTTTGTATTTTCATCACATTAATGATAATTACATATATAGTGCTAGAAATTGCCCCCAAGCGGTGACCCCCCATCACCCTACCTGTTTTGAAGATTGCCTCAGTTCGGATTGTTCTCTGCAACTCGGATGTGCCCCCGGCACTAAGTATTGCTCCGCGACAGTCGTCGCCTTTCCCTTGCGCCCAGCTGATGATACGTGCCCCCTGCACTAAGTATTGCTCCGCTACAGTCGTCGCTGTGCCCGTGCGCCACTTCCATGACATGTGACCACGACACCAGGTATGGTCTCGCGACAGTTGTCGCCGTGCCCATGCGCCACAATCAATGTCTCGTGCTGTAGGCACCGCGCCCATGCGCCACAATCATGTTATATGCTTACGGGATGGGCTCACAACCTGAAAGCCATCGCCGTCTTTATTCCGGGGGGCTTCGCTTCGTGCTCCGGCACGAGGACCCTTCGCAGCGGGATAGGCGACTCCTCCGAGACACTATCTTTGGCAGGGTGCCTGCGTGACTGGCCTACGTGCTCTGGCACTGGGGGCTCGTGTCGGCACCCCTAAAGACTATGACCCCCGGGTCACTCCGAGATGGGAGCAGGTCTTCGGAAGGGCATCTTGCCTAGTCCACCTGGCAGCTGGGCGTCGGGTCTTCCCCACCGCTGCCAGGCCTGTGGGATTCAGTAAGGGCTTGGACTGGAGGCTAGGGCAACGGGCTTACTCTGATCATGCCGTCATGGTATTTTCAATCTTCTCAGACAGGTAGAGAGATGCTGTGTAGGGCAAGGCAGTGCGAATTCGGGAATTGGCAGTCCAACGGAGAACCGGTATTTGTGGACCCCCTAGTGACGTGTCACTCCCAGGGGTGACACGTGTCAGCTGGTGACACATTGATGACACCGGCACACTTTTCCCTATAAATAGGGGACCTTGGATTTCATTTAGAGAGGGGCTCTCTCTCATTTGTCATTTTCACTTTCTCTCTCTAAAAAGACATTCTCTCTGAAATTCTAGTGAGAGAAACACACTTGGACCTCGATCACCAGACCCTTGACGCTGCACCCTCATAACGTACGTCGACTGTCGGCCCTGTTCGTCGTGGCCCTGCCTGCGCAGCACTGCCATCCCTCGCGGCCTGTCTGGGGAGCCTTGCCCTCAGCCCTTACTCCGTCCTTACTGTCTCTCATTTTGCGCATCTGGAAGTTGACTCGGACTGTAACCTTTGTGGCACCTCCACGTAGGCTCGAACTCATATTCCCTGGCAACACTTTGTCAATGGTAACAGGGAAAGAGGACTGTTGCAACAATTAGGAGCGATGCTATTAGTACTACGAAGCAGTTTTGAGTCTGGAACAAAAAACCTTTTAGTGTTTATGGGTGTTAATAAATTGGGTCAATGGACCCATTATCCGCCCACTAACAGATAATGTGTATTTGTTAGTCTGGATAATTACAGTTAATTAGAGGATATTTATCTCCTAAGTGTTTGAGGTAAATACATCTTTATCTCCTAAGAGTTGGAGGTAAAGCCAGTCTCTAATTGTATCTCTATATAAAGGCTAGAGATATCCCAATAAAAAAAGTAAGTCATAGCAATAATCCCTCTCTCTATAGCACTCTCTCTAGAGCAATCACCAAGCTCTAGGATTTGGTTCGTGGACGAAGAACTCGACTCTAGTAGCCGTTTTCGTACCTGCGAAAAAGATCAAGCGCGTTGGAGGCTCGTAACAACAAGGATCCTACGTCGGAATTTTCGAAGACTTCGTACGGTATGTTTTCGAACCCATTACGTGTTACGTGGTAGCACGATAATTGTTGTAATCGTTTCAACATTGGTATCAGAGCATGATTACTTGTTGATTCGCCTTTAACATGCTAGATTAAATTATGTGCATGTTACGATTTTTTCCGGATACATGAATGAGACCCATTATTAAAATTCGAAAATTTTTGAGCATGTTTTTCTGAAAAATAATTAGATGGTTTTGTTCTCCTATGGTTGAGGATGAACTCCATAAAATTTCGTGATTTTTGGATGCATGATTTGTGAGAAATCACGATTTTATTTTTCAAGAAAACTGTGGTTTTTTCGAGTTTTGGGACTCAAATTCGGAGTATGATATTCTGTTTTTATCATGATCGGTTGGTACATAATTAATCTATGTTGTATAAGCTTTCCAACGATATATCGTACGCATTATTTGGCTTAAAAACGAGAGAGATATGGCATCCCGAAGTTGGCATCGCGACATGGCGGCGCTGGAAAAATTAGGGTTTTCCTATGAAGATGATGAACAGTAAACCCACGCGCGCCACGCGCTCAAGCCGAGCCGTACACGCGCCACACGCGCAAAACCGCGCCGAAAGGAGCCGTCACGCTCATCCACGCGCCAGCCGTGGCTGAGCCCAGGCGTGCAACGCGCCCACGCGCTCTCACGCGCCAGCAAGGCGTCATCGACGAGCCCACGCGCTCCACGCGCGCGTGCTCCCACGCGCCTGCTCCAAGAATCTTCTGCGCTGTCCCACGCGCACGGCGGCGCGTGGAGGCGCGTGCAGGCTGGTTTTTGGCCGGTGATCGTCACCGCCGGCGAGTGGAGCCTTGTCATGCCTTCTGAAAATTTTCAGTGGTGTTGAATTACCTTTATACCCTCTGTGTGTGTTCTGTTTAATTTTTAAACGATTTTTTCTATGAAAAATTAACTTTAAAATTTTGTTTTATACACACAGAATTTTTTTTAATTTCAGAGGGCATATTAAGGATAAATTTACTGTTTGTCAATTTTTTAGGATTTATCTCTCAGTTTTTGGTCATTTGTGAATATTTTTGTGGTACTTTTGTGGTTCCCAAAAATACGAATAATGCGTAAATATTATTTTTTGCACTTCGTGAGTAGCAATAAATATTTTTGGAGAGTTATATGACATAGATAAATTATGTCTAATTTGTTACATGCTTGCCTTGATTTGTGTTATGGTTTAAATATACTTTTGAGGTATATTTGTTGGGTTTTTGGTAAATCCACACTTTTAAACCATTTATATTTTCAAGGCCTTGTCGCCCGTTTTCCTTGGGAGGAGAATGTGGCCTATTCATCCATTTTATTACCCTGTAACTTCTTATTTGAGTATGCTAGTTTTAGGTTAAATGGATGGATATTAGATTGGCATTCTAAAGAAACTTATGTTTAATGTGTTTACTCTTGTTTTAAGAAAATTCTTTTGAGAATAATGTGCTGTGCGGCATCTCCATTTGTTTTATTGGAGTAGTTTGTAGTAGGATTCTCAAAGATGTTGTATTCTGCTATTTCCCTGTATATTTCGAGAAAGCCTTGTACGGGGATGTAATTTCGCACGCACATTATTCAAACCAGAATTTTCTTAGCATAAGTTATTAGAATGCCAATAGGGCTCAATGGAGTCCTTGCAAATTTAATTGCATGGTGCAATTTTATATTGTTCTAAATTATCATGTGGATGATTTATTATATTGTGGCTTATATGATGATGAAATTTATTGCGAAAAATTACTTGAAAAATATTTTTCCCAACTCACATACATGGGAGATGATTACGAGCTTAGCAGATTTTCGATTTCATGATGTGAGGAAGGATTATGTTTTTCATTTGAATTTTTTGAAATAAATAAAAGGATGTATAATTAATGTCTTTTCCTTGCGCAATCTAATGTAGTGAATATAATGGCCACCAAGAATGTCATAGCTGATCTCGTTAAGGGTGAGAAACTTAACGGAGATAATTATGACGTTTGGCACAAAAAGATGAAATTCATGCTGAACGAACAAGAGCTCGAGGAGCACTTGACCAAGGAGATGGTCGCGCCAACTGAGGCGCAACCCCTAAGAGACCACACTGCCTACCAGAAATGGAATCAGAAAGATCGTAGTGCGCGCTACACCTTGTTGAGCAGCTTGCAAAATGATCTAATTGGGCAGTATGATGAACTTCCAACTTGCAAAGCTTTATGGGATCAGCTCAAGTTTTCTTTTGGTGGAACCTCAACTACGCGGCTTCGTAGCCTTGTGATTAAGTTTGAGGAGTACACAAAAGACCCTAAACATACCATGAGTGAACATCTAAGGATGATGTCCAATATGATTGGTAAGCTAAGGGATGCTGGCCATGCGCTCACAGATGAGCAGCAAGTCAGAGCTGTCATAAGGTCCCTTCCTGCCTCGTGGGCCAATATGAAACAGATATTGACCCACAGTGAAAACATCAAGAACTTTTCTGATGTTTCACAGCATGTCATCCTTGAGGACGAGACTCGAGATACTGACAAGACCCTTGCTTATGTCGCCCAAGGGGGATCGCGCAATGCAAATGGCAAGCGCAAAAGACAAAGTAAGAAAGGTAAGAAAGGCGAGGCTAGCACTTCTGCGCCAAAGGAAGGAAAAATGAAGAAACGCAAGAGAGGAAAACGTGGTGGGAAAAAGGATCTGTCTAAAGTTAAATGCTTCAACTGTCAACAGAAAGGACACTTCGCTCGTGATTGCACTGAGCCGAAGAAGGTACTTTCAGAATCTCTCTCTCAGTTATATGTTTCCTCACATGTGATGGTTGCTCATTCCCAACCTGTGTGGTTTGTGGATACAGGTGCAACAAAACATGTAGCACGTGATCGAGAGGGGTTCGTAGATTATCACCGGATTCCAGCGGGTAGCAAACATATCTTCATGGGAAACAATAGTTCCGAAGAGGTGCTAGGGGTTGGTTCTTACCAGCTCAAGTTGCGCACTGGGCGCACATTGATTCTAGAGGATGTGCGATATGCACCCACAGTTCGGCTTAATCTACTTTCAGTTACTGCTTTATTAGACAGTGGTTTTTCCTTTATTTTTAGGGGTAATAAGTTGGACATTTTTTTGGATGATGTTTTGTTCGGACATGGTTTTCGCATGGATAGTCTTTTTCAATTGGATTTAATTGATTCTCAGTCTTCTTATTCTTATGTGGTGAATGATAATATTGTGAATGATTCTACCACCTGGCATGCAAGACTGGGCCACATAGGCCAAGATAGAATGACTCGTTTGGCTAGAGAAGGCCTTTTAGGCCCACTCGCAAAAGTCAATCTACAAACTTGTGAGGCTTGTTTGGCCGGTAAAGCATGCAGGAAGCCTTTTGGAAAGGCTGTGAGAGCAACTCAACCACTTGAGCTAGTTCACTCTGATATATGCGGACCTATGAGTGTAAAGGCACGCCATGGCGCCTCTTATTTCCTTACACTGATAGACGATTATACGCGATATGGTTATGTGTATCTGATATCTCACCGCTACGAAGCTTTGGACTGTTTCAAACGCTTTGTAGCTGAGGTTGAGAATCAGAAAGAGAAGAATTTAAAAACTCTTCGCACTGACCGAGGACGCGAATATTTGTCAGATCACTTCAAGAAGTTTTGTGAGGAAAAGGGGATACGCAGGCAACTTACTATTCCTAATACTCCACAACAAAATGGTGTTGCGGAAAGAAGGAATAGAACATTGTTAGACATGGTTAGGTCTATGATGGCGCAAGCAAACCTTCCTATATCTTTTTGGGGGATGCCCTTTTGACTGCAGCCTATATACTTAATCGTGTGCCTTCACAGTCAGTCAAATCCACCCCTTATGAGCTTTGGAATGACCAAAAGCCAAATTTGGATAACTTGCGCCCATGGGGCTCAGCAGGTTATGTTCACAGTACTTCTCATAAGTATGGGAAACTAGGGCCTAGAGCAAAGAAGAGTATCTTTCTAAGGTATTCTGAAAACTCTAAAGGTTATGTAATGTATGGTGAACATCCAAATGGTGGAAGGACTGAAATAGAGTCTCGTGATGTCGATTTCATAGAGAGTGATTTTCCTAGCATTGGAGATGCGAGTAAGAATCTTGACCTCTATGAGTTAGAGGAGGTTGAACCCACTTTACCATCTTCAAGCGAAGGTGGGGAATTAGTTCCTCATCCGGTTGTCGCTGAAGATAGTGTAAGTGACCTTCAACCTAGTGGGAGTATCCCAGACAGTGGGAGCACACCACAAGGACCATCAGGTCAACAAGATTCTCAACTGCGCAGAGGTGCACGAGGAAGAGTTCCACGTCGTCGTTTTGAGATTGACGGTGAAATTCTTATGTGCACTCCAAATGATGAAGACGAGCCTACTTCTGTGGAAGAAGCCTTATCTTCATCTGCTAGAAATGAGTGGATGGCTGCAATGAAGGATGAGTTAAGCTCAATGGAAAAGAATCGAGTCTGGGAGTTGATTGACCTTCCGCCAGGGCGCAAGACTATTGGAAACAAGTGGGTTTTTAAAGTCAAACGCAAGGTAGATGGGTTAATCGACAAGTATAAGGCACGTCTTGTGGCGAAAGGCTATACCCAACTGCGGGGTGTGGACTATGAAGATACTTTCTCCCCAGTGGTGAGATTTGCTTCAATTCGTCTGATCCTAGCTATTGTCGCCCAGCAGGATTTAGAACTTTTTCATATGGATGTTAAGACTGCGTTTCTCAATGGAGAACTAGACGAAGAGATTTATATGGCTCAACCCGAGGGTTTTGAAGTCAAAGGACATGAGCGCAAAGTTTGCCGTCTCAAACGTTCTATATATGGTCTCAAACAATCGTCTAGGCAGTGGTACTTTAGGTTTCATCATGCCATTACCTCTATAGGTTTTGAAATGATTGAACAAGACCATTGCGTTTACGTAAAACGATCCAAGAAAAATATTCTAATCCTTTCTTTGTATGTGGATGACATTCTTTTAGCTGGAAATGACATGAGTTCCATTGTCGCCACTAAGCAGTGGTTGTCCTCAACTTTTGAGATGAAGGACATGGGAGAAGCTAATTATGTGCTCGGGGTTAAAATCATACGTGATCGTCCAAAGAGACTTCTCGGTTTGTCTCAAGAGACATACATCAAGAAAGTCATTGAACGATTTCGTATGCATAACTCAAAACCCATAGACACTCCAATGGACAAGGCGTGTACTTTAACCACAGACCAATGCCCAAAGAATGATGAGGAAAAGAATCGGATGTCCAAAGTGCCTTACGCGGCTGCAGTAGGAAGTCTGATGTACGCTATGCTGTGTACGCGTCCAGACATCTGCTATGCCGTTGGAATGGTGAGTCGTTATCAGAGTAATCCTGGACCCGCTCATTGGAATGCGGTGAAGAGGATCCTTCGATACTTGCGTGGAACCGCTGATCTCGTCCTGTGTTATCATGGTGGAGACTTGAGACTGAGAGGATACAGCGATGCTGATTGGGGTGGTGATAGAGATGAGCGCAGATCCACTTCAGGTTATGCATTCATACTAGGAGGTGGAGCTATCTCTTGGTGCAGCAAGAAACAGACTTGCATCGCCCTATCCACGATGGAGTCGGAGTATGTTGCTTGTTCAGCAGCAGTCCAGGAAGCTGTTTGGTTGAGGTCATTCTTACAGTCTTTAGGGGTTACAGCTCATGCAGATGAGGCTGTCACTGTTCACTGTGACAATACAGCTGCCCTAGATTTTGTAAAGGACCCCAAATATCATGGGAAGGCCAAACACATAGGCCTTCGTTATCACTTCATTAGAACTTTAGTTGCGCAAGGAGAGGTGTCCATGAAACATATACCTACTGGCAGAATGGTGGCTGATCCTTTGACCAAGCCCATTGCTAGAGATGTTTTCCTTTCTCACATTAGGAGTATGGGACTCCGTAGGTTTTGACATGTTTATGGCATCTTATGTGCTTGACATTTATTATATTAAATTTTCGTTCCTTGATTTGAGTTTATTTTGGAATGAATGGATAATCTTTGTGATTACATATACATCCTTGTTGAGAGTGTCACCAGGCTCGAATTGACCCACTCACACGGGTAATTCACCTTGGCGCTAAGATAGCGAGCAAGATGAGACATAATTGTCTTAAGCGCCAAGTGGGCGAATAAGATGATACAGCTTATAAAGCAAACATGTCGCCTTAGTTGGAGCTAAGATGAGACCTAATAAATGTAGGTCGATCATAGAGTATCTCCACAACTCTATGTAGCCTGTTTACAGCCGAATGTGAGATTTCAGGCAGGCACTATGAGAGTGACTGGGCTGAAAAACTCAGGTTAGGCGCTTGTACAGCGACTAGACTTAGATTCGTATGGCGTATTTATTATACATTTATGTGACACGCCCTTGCGGGTTACGCCATAGCATGCAAATCATACTGCATGTGCTAAATGCAGACCGACAGTGGGAGTGACGAATGAATCCCTGCTTCGTCACTGTGTGAGCCACTTGGATCAAAATTTTTGATCATATATGGTACCCTTTTCACCTTAGACTATGTCATGAAGAGGATACTCAATGTCGCTACTTTAGCATGTACCCTTGGATCATGGATGATGCGGTCTCGCGGGGCATGTCTAGGAAAGCGGTTGGGTCTAATTGGAATGACATGAGGGCTTTGGGAAGAAAGTTCAATATTACATCATGTTGTGTGATTCATAGCCCGGGCGACTTTGTCGATTTTCGTTTCGATATGAGTCATGAATACATAACATATGAGAGGTTTAACACTGCTCATTATGAGGGATTTGAGAGTGTTTAATCTGGTGTAGTTGAACTATCTGGGGTACATACGAGATTTATTGGAGTGATGTATTGTGTTAGTTTGGTGATAACTTAATACAATACTCCTCAACTGGACATCCTTTCTCGTAGGTCGCACGTTCCATTTCCTGTATGAGGAGATGAGTGGACGAGAGATAAAGAGGGACTACGATTTATTTGCCCTGTGTGTGGGCGAGTGGGAGCTGTTAATAAATTGGGTCAATGGACCCATTATCCGCCCACTAACAGATAATGTGTATTTGTTAGTCTGGATAATTACAGTTAATTAGAGGATATTTATCTCCTAAGTGTTTGAGGTAAATACATCTTTATCTCCTAAGAGTTGGAGGTAAAGCCAGTCTCTAATTGTATCTCTATATAAAGGCTAGAGATATCCCAATAAAAAAAGTAAGTCATAGCAATAATCCCTCTCTCTATAGCACTCTCTCTAGAGCAATCACCAAGCTCTAGGATTTGGTTCGTGGACGAAGAACTCGACTCTAGTAGCCGTTTTCGTACCTGCGAAAAAGATCAAGCGTGTTGGAGGCTCGTAACAACAAGGATCCTACGTCGGAATTTTCGGAGACTTCGTACGGTATGTTTTCGAACCCATTACGTGTTACGTGGTAGCACGATAATTGTTGTAATCGTTTCAACAATGGGATTGGAGTCAATCTCTTGGCATTTTAAGTAGCGAAAATGGCAATACGCTCACCTTTATAAGCTGTACAAATATGTTTTTGATCTGACATGAGACATCAACCTACATCATATGCGTCTGGCCTTTGATGGGTTGTGGGGTTAGGGGACATGCTTTTCTCATATGAACACCAATAGTTGTTTACATATATATACTTGCTACCGGGGCAAGAAGTGGCTAGAAGGGATATAGACACAGCACCAAATGCTTGCAGCTCAACAATGGCCAGCTATTTTGTTTGAAATCCAGCAATTTCTCCTAGTTCTTCCACCTCTTTTGCTAATACTTCCACCTTTTCAACAGTCTCCGTCAATAGGAACAAAAAGCCAGCCATAGCAAGTCCTACACCATTCTCTGATCCTTCTAGCAGGGAACGAGACGTAACTCCGCTCAGCTCTGCCTTCATGGTATGCAAGAGTGGGACTATCAAGACCTTAGCCCTGCACTTTTTCATTTCCTCGATGCTCTGTCCAAGCTCTCTCAGAATCCATGCTAGAAATAACCCGGCAATTTCACATGGCTCTTTGATCGACCGTCTTAACATCGGTGAGGGCTGATGATACCATTCAATTTATGGATGTTGTAAGAAAAATATCATTAATGATTGTTAAAAATCGATTGGCTTAAGATGAGAATGCCATACTTGTCTAGATGACTGGAGGCACCCTTTCAATGAAAGAATTGTTGAAGCCAGCTCCCTAGTAACCTCTCCTATCTGTAGATATTTCTCCCACGGATAGGACAACCCAAATTTTCCATGCCATGGTTCCCACCTGGCAAAATTCGCCTGAAATACATAGATGAAAGGAATGATTGTTATTCGATGTCAAGCAAACATTTCTATCATATTGGAAAATAAACTTGATTTAAATCCTTAGAGTGGTTATTGATATGGCATGTTAGTGGGTTACTAAAGTGTGTTAGTGGTACATAAGTTACAAGTGCATTATTGATATGTGCTTAGTGCAAGTAGTGGGCTAATATGTTTATGCAAAGTGGGTTAATGGTAGCTTAATTACATATCTAAGAGTTACCTAGAAGCACTAAAAAGGAGTAAGAATAGTGCAAGTGAAGAGGAAGAACTCATAGATAAAACTTTTAAGGTATTTTGTGTGTTCACTTCAAGTTCTCTTCATGTCCTCCTCGTATGAGTGAGTTTGAGTGACCCCTTGTTCTTTTTCTCTTGGTAAGCACAAACATTTCTATAGTTACTAGTAATGAATATCTTCTACCATGTGTAGTGGCTCACCTGTGTGTCCTGCAAATTGTAGCACTACATTTTGAAAATAATCATAATTAAAACAGATTGAAGATTTTAAATTAGTTCCCTGGTGGTGAGAACTTTCTCTCAGTTAGCTTATAAGAGCCATCTTTATCAGTAGCATGAGTTGACAGGACTTAGTATACCTGCGACTCTTCATTTGATTTTGAGTGTAACATTGAACTGCAAATGCTGACAATATTAGCGCTTGGCTGGATTTCCTTTTCACTGACAAGTGCAAAGTATTCCTCCAAGCATCCTACACATTAAACATATAAGTTGACATAGTACTTTCTACTTGATTTTGAGTTCAACATTGAATTGCAAATGCTGCCAATATTAGCGCTTGGCTGGATATCCTTTTCACCGACTAATGCGAAGTATTCCTCCAAGCATTCCTTCAATGCATGGTTCAGATTCTAGATACACATCTATCACATGATTGCATCTCTGATATACAAGACAAAAATTCAGATGACACTTATTTCCTTCTAGTGGTGACTCACCTTCAACACTGCGAGCAAGCTTTTCAAACTTGAAAGCTGTTGTGCTATGAAGTTCATCACTAGCCCACATGGGAAAGATCAGCAGATTGGTGAAGATACAGACCAGAAACCCATGCCAATTGTTGAGAAGCGCTCACGGGCTAATTTCATGACTGTACCAGCTCGTAAACCAGATACCACAACCAGACTGAAGGTAAGGATGAAGATCATGACTCCATAGTCGTACTTTTTCTTTACACTTGGAACGAAGCGAGAATATGTTGCAGCAGCTCCTATTCATTTTAACAGCTTTTAGATACACTTTCTTGATAGCACTCTTCGCATGATACATGCGTATTGCTAGAGTCAACGTACGACAAGATGACAAAAATTTATATCATTTTGTTCTCACTCATGCATGATAAGAGGATAAATATATTCAACAAAATTCTCATCTATGGCCTTGATAAAAACATAACTGGGAATGAGCATTTACTTGAATAGTTAGACAGTGCCATGTTTGTAACATTTTACCACCAAATCATAGCTTACTAAGAATCAGATGGTAACTAGAAGGAAAATAGGAGGACCTCAGTATTGTACCTGAACTTTGACTTACCAAAGATAAATACGGAAGTGGCAACAGCAACGGCATTGCCAATCCCTCCAATTTCTTCAGCTAAGATTGCCACCAGACATCCCAACCCACCGCCTAATATTGTCCCAACTCCTCGGTTTATGCCCTTGCTTAGTGTAGCACCTGACATACATGTTTTAAACTAAGACATACTAAACATGTTATAGGAGAAAAATATGTGTGTGATGATTGGCTAAAAATGTGTCATTGATTGATAAAAGACCTGCAAAGAACTCAAAGGCCACAACTACGGTCATGATAGCCCACATGGCGTTTCCTCCAATTTTCTTGAAGAGTGGATCAAGGAGATAGAGAAGTGAAACCAAAACCAAGGCAATCCCGACCTTGACACAGTGAATAAATTTTCTGGTATCCGGATCTTTACCACAAGCCTTTTCGAGAGTAGAAAAGACATTAGAGACAAGAGGAAATTGGAGCTTCTTCTTCTTCTGGTTGAGAGCAACTTCACCTTGATTTGGTATAGCTATTATGGTTGAGCTCATGGTTCAAATGTTTCTTTGAACTCTTTTCCCTTCTTTTTTGGATTCAGTACCACTTTCCTGTAGCGAAGTTAACGGGAGTTAGTACCTCTTGGATTTAGTACACAGCCATCCCATGAGATGTATAATGTTAAGTGGGATAAATATATATAGGAGTC
>JAVXUP010004818.1:0-25789 GCA_033070095.1 Escallonia herrerae | reverse complement strand
CATTGGTAGCATTGAACTAAGACCGCTGATATTTTGTTAAATTGTTAACGTGTCGCAAAAGGTGGGCCTAAGGAGCTATCAAAGGGTATGGCCAAGAAGGCTAGCAACAATTCTAGACCTCAGCACCTTGGATCCCAAAAGCCAAAGTTGTAAATCTAAGGACTTGTTGGTGCTGTCAAGCTAACCAGTAAATTTTGATTGTGTGCTGTCAGGCCAACCAGTATATTTTGATTGTGATCTTGATTCAGATTTTCATCATATATATGGCAATTTTCCCCTTCATTGGGCATCTCCTAAGTGGTAGCATGTTCTTACTCTACCTGCTCCAGCAAAATTGGCCCCCCTAAAACTTCCCTTTCCCTCTTACTTTAGAAGGTCAAAATAGGCTTAAGGAAGTTGTAGTTGATAATCCGCATGGTCGATGAACAAGAAACCTAGTCCCATGATTTATTTGTAACCCTTTCTTTTGAAAAATTTGCGTTAGAAATAGTTCACTTAGCAGCAATCATGACAACATTAAAGTTTGAACAAGTATGTGAGTTGAATGGTTGATTTTAATTGGCTTATCAAATCTGTTATTTCAAGAAATCATATTAAACTTAGCTAGAAACTAATCAACCAAGGGGAAATGGATCTGGGTGCAGAATGATGGGACTTCGCACGCTATGGGTGCCATTGGACCAGACCAGCGAAGTAGACGCTATTGTTTCCAAGTCCTTTCCACTGAAATTAACAACAAAAGATTTCTTCTCATTCAGTGACTTAAAAGAGAGAGTGCTTAGCTCCACACTGACTGAAGTGAGGATTGTTGCCTTGTACGTAGAGCTTGCTGCACCAACATTTGTAACCGTTTGTTCCCAACCTATTCTGGTCGCACCCAAAGGCCCACTGAAGGTCCCATTTCGCATGACACGTCCGCATAGATGTGTCAAATGGGCCGGGCTTGGGCTGGCCCAGCCCAAGCCCATCTGACCTCCAGCAAAACGGGCCAGGGCCGCTGTCAAACGGGCCAGGTCAGAATGGGGGAAATCTGGGCCCAGTCCAAGCCCAGACCCTAGGCCCAACATCTAGTTCCGGGCCCGGGCCCAATTTTTTTTTTTGTTATTCAAAATAATAATATTATTTTACTATCTATTTCGTTATTATTATTTAATAATATAAATACTAACTTTTTATATGTATTTTAACAGTTATTTTTTTACGCACGGTGCCAATACTAATTTATATGTAAGATGGTGAAATTAGTCGGCTTGATATTTATTGACAAATAAGTTCGGCTCATCCAAGACCGCCAAGGCCTCTTGTAATCTAATTCTTATTTTACGTCAAACATATTTTTGATTATTGCACCAAGGAAGAACGGTCATCATAATTCATGTTCAGATTCAATGCTCATTCGATTGTTGTTGGACACGCACACTTATATATAATAATGTGTGTATACAATAATACTGGACCAAAAAAAGGCTAACCTTAGGGCCAAAAGGGGGCAATTATTCGGGCCAAAAGAGGCCGGGCTGGGCCAAACCCAGGCCATTTTAGGGCCGGGGGGCCTGTTTCTCAAAAAATTTGACCTGGCCTAGCCCTGGCCCAAAAAAGGGCCGGGCCGACCGGGCCAACCCGCAGGCCGCCGGGCCTTTTTGACAACTCTACGTCTGCACAAACAACAAGCAAGATTCAACGATTCCAACCAGTCAAAGGTGCACGCTTAAGTCACGTTCACTTCTCTTTTTTCTACGTGACTTCATCACCAAGAAACTTATCGTTGCGCGACTGCTCATCACGCTCTGACCGTCGCACTTCGCCTGTCGGTGCACCTTGGCGCTTACCCAAGGAAGTCAGCCTTGGCTTTCCCCTTGGGGTCGGCCTCGGCCTTGGCTTTCCCCTTGGGGTCGGCCTCGGCCTCGGCCTTCCTCTTAGGGTCGGCCTCGGCCTCCCCCTTGGCGGCCTCGGCCTCCCCCTTGGGGTCGGCCTCGGCCTCCCCCTTGGCGTCGGCCTCGGCCTCCCCCTTGGGGTCGGCCTCGGCCTCCCCAATGGTTGGCCTTGGCCTTCCCCTAAAGGGTTGGCCTTTGACTTCCATACTTTGCATCTTCACTACTCTTCATGGGGCCGGACGTCACTCCGACCCCCGTTGCTCGGACGCCACTACGTGACCCCCCTCGCCCGGACGCCACTCTGGTACCTCCGTCATCAGGCACTCCGCCGCGCCCCTATGCCGCACTACTGATATAGCCGTGCCCCCAGGCTCCCTGTCACAGTGCAGTGCCCTTGGCACCATAAGCACTCCGTCTCGCCATGCGCTGCGCCATCTCCATGACATGTGCCCTAGGCACCATACACACTTTGCCGCGCCCATGCGCTGCACCACTGATACAATCGTGCCCCCTGGCTCCCTGTCACACTACAGTGCCCTTGGCAGCATATGCACTATGCCGCGCCCATGCGCCGCACCACTAACACAGACATGTCCCCGGCACCTTACTCACTCCGCCGAGCCCGTGCGCCGCGCCACTAACACAGTCGTGCCCCACTGGCTCTTTGTCATACTACCATGCTCCTTGCATCGGTCCATCCTTTCACCACATCATGCCCACCTTGCCTTGGTCGTGGAACATGCTTCGACCCACTATCCGGAGTGTGCAGCATTCTGCGGGGATATGCGACTCTTTCGGGACACTATCTCTTCCAGGGAGCTCTTCAATTCCCCTTCGCCAGGTAGACGGCTCCTCTGGGATGCTACCTGGCCTGTCGGGTAGACGACTCCTCCTGGATGCTACCTTGACTCGCTTTGAGTGCTCCAGCACAAGGACTCATCGCATGGATAGGCGACTCCTCCAGGACACTATCTCTGCCAGGGAGCTCTTCAACTCCCTTTCTGCCAGGTAGACGGCTCCTCCGGGATGCTACCTTGACGCGCTCCGAGTGCTCCGGCACAAGGACTCACCTGCGGGGATAGACGACTCCTCCGGGACACTATCTCCGCCAATGAGCTTTTCAACTCCCCTTTCTGTCAGATAGACGGCTCCTTCGGGATGCTATCTCGGCCGGCCAGGTAGACGGCTCCTCCGGGATGCTACCTCGGCCTGCGAAATAGGCGACTCCTCCGGGACACTATCTCCGTCAGGGAGCTCTTTAACTCCCCTTCCGCTAGGTAGACGGCTCTTCCGGGATGCTACTTAGCCCGTCAGGGAGACGGCTCATCCGGGATGCTACCTTGATGCGCTTTGAGTGCTCCGGCACAAGTACTTACCCGCGGGATAGGTGACTCCTCCGGGACACTATCTTTGCCAGGGTGTCTTCGTGACTGGCCTACGTGCTCTGGCACTGGGGGCTCGCGTCGGCACCCCTATGGACTATGACCCCCGGGTCACTCCGAGACGGGAGTAGGTCTTCAGAGGGCATCGCGCCTAGTCCACCTGGCAGCTGGGCGTCGGGTCTTCCCACGCTGCCAGGCCTGTGGGACTCTGCAAGGGCTTGGATTGGTGGCTAGATCAAGGGGGTTCTCTGGCCACACCGACGCTGTGGGAGCCAGTCTTTCCAGACAGATAGAGCGACGCTGTGCGTGGCAGGTCGGGTGAATATGCGATTTGACAGTCCGTGGAGCACTGGCAGCTGTGGACCCCTCAGTGACGTGTCACTCTCGGGTAGCACCACGTGTCGGTTAATGACATCATCATCTCAACCTCTATAAATAGAGGTCTTGAGAATTCAATTGAAGGACTTCAGATTTTTGGATTCACGAAACTCTGACATTTTCACTTTCTCACTCTAGAATCCTAGAGAGAGAACATACAGGACCCTGACTCTGGACCTAAGTATCGGACTGTGACTGTCGTCGTGTATTCACCCTGCGCCATCGCCCTCGCAGCATTGCCACCCTCAGGCTTTGTCTGAGAAGCCCTTGGTTTCTGCCCTTACTCCGCCCTTTCTGTGTCCCACATCTTCACACTTGGCATCTGACTCGGACTGCATTCCTTGTGGCACCTCCACCTCCACGTCGACTGCGAGCTCACTTTCCTTGGCATCACCGTTCTTCGAAACTCAACTTTGAAAGGCTTTACTTAGACTTGAGCTGTCATTTAAGGTTGATTCAGATCCTTTGCTGTCCCATTCGTCCCTTTTGGGCAGTTCTTTTTATGTCCGGTTAGCTTACTGATCATTTTGTCATCATACTTCAGGTTGCAGAGCATTTGGATATAGTCTTCTTTCAAGGTGTCGTATACAAGTCCAGGATTTGTAGCTTTTACTGGATCAATGTGCCCCGCTCCATAAGCAAATTCAGCCTCCTGATTTTTGGTGGCATTCATACGCCATGCTGCCATAGATCGTAGCAACAAATTATTTAGAGATATGAACATATTAGTTATACTGGCTGTTGTAGAAGTATGATGACATAAGTACATTACCCGTCGTCATAAGAGCAGATTGAGGGCTGCAGCAGACCAATAGGGGTGCAGCAATTTCACATAAGCAGCAGCACCAGCAGCATGGGGGCAAGACATGGATGTTCCAGATATGATATTGTATTCCACCGATCTGGTATCTAGGTTGGTGTCCGAAAGTGAACCAGCAGGTGAGAATGCAGCCAGAATATCTACTCCAGGGGCAGTTGTATCCGGCTGCAACCATTGAAATACAGTGAGGTCAATGAAATACATGGACAACTGAGATAGTAGGACATGTGGAGAAAATGTACTACTTGGGTACCTTCAGAATATCTGGTATGATCACAATGGGCCCTTTCGAGGAGAAGGAAGCAACAACTGGAGCATCATAATCGCGTATAGCTTTACTTTTTGATATGCTTGCTTTTGGATTTCTGTGAAAGGAGGGAATAAACCTGTTAAAGGGAAACCACATAACTGAAGAGAGCTTAATGCAACAAAAGAACTTTCTCCTACTTTGTGGAGTTGATGTAGGTATGGACCAATTCAATGTTTGATTCATTCAGAACTGCTGTAGGCAATGGAACAACGAAAGATGTGTCATTTGCTTTACCAGATGGCACGATTGTGCCTAGGGCACCGACGGCTTTAGCTCCCAAACATCCTTTTGCATTACGGCATAGTAGAAAATTTCCCTTCACTAGATCCTTGTCCAAACACCTTTGGAAAGCATGGTCTGAAATTAACTCAACATAATTACTATTGTTGTTATACGTTCTCAAAACAAATTCTTAGGATAAATAAGTCGGAAAGTAGAACTTAAGCGGCTGACAGTCCATCACAGTTTCTTGAGACATCTTTACCATATCCTAGAGGGAACTCTTTCCCATTCAGCTCGAAAGAATTAACTACATTGCCCTGTTACCTTATAAATTTCAATTGCAAAGCAACTAAGAAGCTTTAACTCTATTAGAATGACCTATTCTTCGTGAAGGAAAAAATAAAGGACGAAAAATGATAGGTAAAATGAAAAAGAGGAGAAATCGAACATCGTTGTTATGTTGTTCTACGAAAATTAGTCTCCTTGGACCAAAAAATTGACATCAACGCAAAAGCGAAAGACAGGTTCTAATATTATAGAACGACTTAGAGCTTAATGCCTGGGAGATGTAAACACATAAATGAAGTTACTAAGTACATATTGGCATTCTACTACTGACGCATGCTACCGCGACTACATAGTTTTCTTCTGGTCCACATCTAGAGAAGTAAAAGATAAGGGTGCAACAATGCATGCACAAATCGCGTTAAGCAGCCAAGGATGTGCTTCCCAGTCTCCAATGTAACTTTGCAAATGCAAACTGGGTGCAAAACTCGCCTTATATTGAAAAATGGAGTTTCAAGTTGAGAATAACACACCGAGTGTTTTTCCATTTCCAAGGACAACTTTGTCAACAATTCGGCGATCTATAATGCTTGCTGCAACAGTGAGCATCCAAGGTGCGACGCTCGATATCGTCCCCGGTGTAAATCCGCTATTTCCTGCTGGAGTTTGAGAACAAATCACTTGTTGACTCTGCTCCTAAAGAAATTGTAATGATGTCGGCTCCATCAGCTATTGCATCATCAAACCCTGCCAATATGTCTGCATCAAAGCATCCATATTGACCACAAACTTTGAACGTTGCAATCCTAGCCGAGGGTACCCCTCCTCTTGCAGTTCCTCGTGCCAAACCATAAAAACTTGCGTTTTTTACAACATTCCCGGCTACTGTTGAGGCAGTATGTGTTCCATGCCCATCTGTATCTCTTGCACAGTCATCTTCGTTTTTGGTGTAGTAACGAGCTCCAATTAGCTTACTGTAGTTTTAAAGACATTCAACATTGTAAAGAATCCAATATATCACGAAGATACTGATAAACTGCAATGGATAAAAATAGAGTTAAAGCTTCGTTTTTGGTGTAGTAACGAGCTCCAATTAGCTTACTGTAGTTTTAAAGACATTCAACATTGTAAAGAATCCAATATATCACGAAGCTTTAACTCTATCAGACTTTGGTGTCGCAAAGCTTTTGACAGAGAACCAGTGTGAGGCACTAGGCACCATTGGGTATATGGCACCAGGTAAACCTTTATTTAAACTTTACTCGTAGAGGTAAAACTGTTTGGCATAGGTATTTGAGACACTTCTATCTACTTCTATAAGTGCCACAAACATTAAGCATTATGCTCGAAAAGAAATAATCACGTTTGAACTTTTAATGTTTCGTAAGTTAATCTCAGACGGGTGAAAATTTTCTTTGAGTTAAAAAGTTCGCATATCAAAGAAAACTTAAAAGAGCTAAAAGAACAAACTGGCGATGTTAGTGATTTACTTATTGCAAGTGAAGTTTGTGCCTCCTTTGCATGCTCCTTTCCATTTCTTTGGTGCAGGACCAAATCCTTCATCGCTAAAGCTCTTTGATTCAGGCCAGATTCCAGTGTCAAGAATGCCGACTATGACATCACTCTCGATGGTGGGAGTTCCACCGGCATTTACTGATAAACCCGTGAAGTCCCAAGATCTTGTTGTTTGAGGTTGCAGAATTCTACTGGGAAAAACTGATACTACTCCATCACGACCTGCATGGTTATGATTTGAATACATGTGTTTTATCTACTGCAACTTAAAACCAATTTATAAAGTCATGATAAATTATTCTTTTTCTTGATTATCAACTGCACTAGCAAATGTTCATGCGCGGTTCAAGAATCGATGTTTGGCAGAGAAGGCTTATTATTGGTCTTAAGAATATTGTCTAGATACCCACTGTTTAAAAAGGCATGGACTGCTAAGGCAGCAAACTAGTCTAAAGAATTCTAAAAGGAAACTCAAGGCAGGAGAGAACAAGCTTACTCACTCGCCATCTTTTGGTATTTGCATTAACTAAGGCAATTGCATCTAGAAAGGGAAAAAAGGAAGCAAAAGGACATAGGACACTACTCACTAGCCATGCTTTGGCATTCCTGGTCAGTGAGATAGGCTGCGAATGCATTGAAGCTCTAGGAGTAGCTTCTGACCAAGGCCTGGCTTTGGAAACTGTAAGAATGTGGGGGAGATAAACCTGATCAAAAGAGCTGGTTTGCTGTAACAAAATGACGCTAAATATATGTTTATCTTACCTGGGATCAACAATTTCTTGAAGCAAGCTGGAGTGATGAGACAATGGTGAATATTTTCCATTTGGTAGGGCTCCCAAGTACACGATGTGAAGCTACAAAACGAAAATCAGAAATGTTAGCAGCAATCTCTTTATCCATTTGTAGATCCACCTCTTTTCCTGGAGTCTGCTAAATTGATTCTGAAGGGTACAAAATTCTATAAACAATTGTTAACTTCGGTTGCACTCCTCAACTAGATGAAAAGGATGTCATTGCGAGGCGGAGAATACCACTCTATCAATAACAAGATCAAAGACTCTTATTACAACGCGCGATAACTTACCAAGTGATACGATCATGAAACAATTAACAAGTGAAGAACAAGAATAATAGTTGATTGAAACTGACTAAAACATGCAGAATGTCTTGCCTGCCTTTCTTGGTCAGCAGCATCACATTGTCTATTGATGGAGGCTATAAAAACAAATAAGGCAGAGGAAAGCCAAAAAGAGCAGAACTTGGCCATTGTAGAAAATAAAACGTTAGTCTTGTGAATGAAGTACCTTGATCATCCCCTATTTACATAAGCGAAATCCTACTTTTTGAAAGCAGAGGAACTTTTCTTCCTTTTCTCTCAGGTGCATTAAGGAAGATTTTGCTGATATTTTATGGCAAGTAGCACTGGGCTATATTGCATTGAATTCTACAGAAATAAAATAAAAGAAAGACCGCATAAAAGTAGCATCATTCTTCTGGAACCATAGCAGAGTTAGTCCATGCAAAGTTTTTCTTTTGTTGACAATTCATGCAATAAAAATGAAGGAAAAATAGGGAAAAGAGCACATTAGCCAGACATCCCTAAGTATTTGGCCAAGAAAACTTGGTGAATCTTGGAGGGTCAAGATTTTCGAAATCAGTGGATAGAGCAAAACGTTTGATAACATTGTGCAAATTTGAGAAAATGCACCAAATCAGATCTTCATAATCTTTCAGTGGGTTTGAATGTTATTATTTTGCAATCCTTGACATGCAAATTCTTAAGCCAGTTGCTAAATAGGAGTGTTTGGTACCACTTTTTTTTTTTCAATTTAAAAAGTAGCTTTTTAAATTGTAGAGTAAAAAAAGAGGAAAAAGCTCTTTTCGTTTTCACTTTAATTTTTTTTGAGACCTCCATCACAACTCATCCACCGCCGCCCGGTAGCCACTGACAGCCACCTCTGGCCTCCGGCAGCCACCACCGGATGGCGGTGGGCGGTGGCCATCACCGCCGCCCGACAGCCACCTCCGGCCGCCGGCAACCACCACCGGGCGGCTGGTGGCCTCCGGCCACCACCGCCAGCAGCCACCGCCGCCCGACAGCCACCGTCGCCCGCCGGCAACCACCAGCGCCGGCATCCACCACCTCCGGCTACCGGCAGCCACCGCCGGGCTGCAGCCACCTCCGGCCGCCACTGCCGGCAGCCACCTCCGGCCACCACCACCGTCGACCACTGCTACGCCCCACCATCGCCACCGCAAACCACCTAAAAAAAAAGTCAAAATAAAAAGGGTTACCAAACACAAAAAAAAAAGGTTATCAAACACCCACTTATTTTTGTAAAAAAAAATAATTTAAGCTGCTCTTTAAAAACTGAAGACAAAAAAAAAAGTTCTGTCAAACAAAGCCTGTCATTGGTGACTTTTTATCAACTGCCAACTTAGCATCTACCTTCCCCACCTCCCAATACAATCCCCCCCCCCCCCCCTTTTTTTTTTTTTTTTTTCAGTATATAGAGGGCCTCTCGGCCTGGGCCGTATGATTCCTTCATGGACTGAAATTTTTTTCCAAGTACGATAAACTAGTGAACCTACTTGTCCCTATAATAAGTGCTCATCGACAAAGCAGTTTCAGACACTAGTATGGGAAATTATACTGGAAAATGGGAACATTTTTAGCCTGTAGGGGATTCAAAGTTTTTCTTACATAGTGCTGCTGCATATGAAACCTAAGGGTGTCGTGTCGGGCTTAAAATACTTCAAAGAATGCACTGCTAGCCTAAGGACTAAAGTACTTCTACACCGGAAATGGTAACTTTTTTTAGCCTTGCAGGGGATTCAAAGATTTTCTTAGACGGTGCTGCTGCATATGAAACCAAAGGATGTCGTCTAGGGCTTAAAATAACTCAAACAAGCACTGCTAGCTAGACTAAGGACTATAGCATACTGTGATCGATCATATGTTGCAAATGAGTCAGATTCACATCCTGCTGAGCATTTTGTCACTACACTTAGAATGAGAACTTATTTATGCTCCTGTAAAACTTTATGAAATTGTATAACATGAAAGCTAGGAACAAAGCAAAGATAACTTACTGTGGAAAAATATCCTTTTAAGCTTCTTATCTCTCGTTTTATCCTTAATGTATGGTTAGTCGGACAACCAAGGCTGAAAGGGATTTCTTACACAGAGATGATGATGAAACGTAGAACTGAAGATAAAATAGGACCTGGTTATATGAGCCCCCTAGTTGTACCTGGTAATATGGCCAACGAGCGAAAAATTTTCAGAGACTGGGAAGTATCATGAAAATACAATAACAGAAAATTTGGTAATACTTTAAAAAGTTAGTGAAGAACGTTATTGTCTCACTGATTTCACATTTTGAAACCGATCAGACAATCTACTAAATCAGGATTGCGTTTGAGGCGCCTTTGTGAGAACTTATGCAAAACGCTCAAAGAAGCTTGTGGAAATTATTCCAATCCTATTGTGCCTGGCCTCAACGATTCTCGAGTCTCAGAATCTCAGTTTAGTCTTAATGCAAGGATTCAGATGACCTACACCAAAGGATGTTTACGTGGTGAAGATTCTTATGAGTCTCAGAATCTGAGTTTGGTCTTTTTGTAGGATTCAGATTCTAATAACCTACGCCAAAAGGGATATTTATGTCGCGACTGATTGATGAAAAGGTGGCAGCGAAGATTGCAAAAACATTTCAAAGTATGACTTCATAGCTATCCAAGGGAGGTTTAAGTTGAAAGACAAAAACCACCTCCCTGGAACTCTCCTTTCCTTCTTACTTTTGAATGTCCAAAATTCTTAAGAGAGTTGTTGGAAATCAGCATTGTGTTGCACTGCGAAAACACGCTAAAGTTAGCGTCACTAAGCAACAACCGTAACAGTTATGAAAAACGAAATACAATAGCTGCTTATTAATTTATGAAATCAGTGACCAACATAGCTAGGAATTACGCAGGACAATGGGGCTTTGCACACTATGGGTGCCATCCGACCACGCCAGTGAAGCAGAAGTTATGGACTCCAACCCTTTTCCAATGACATTCACAACGAAAATTTCATTCTCGTTCAGAGACTTCAAAGAGAGGACGAGCCTGCCAAGCACTATGAGCGAAGCCCCTCAAGATGCTGCACCCTCGAAAGGTGGGTCAAAGGATGTTCCACATCCAAGGCAGGCGGCATGGACCAACGTCAGGGGCATGGCAGTGTGACACACGGTGGCCCTTGATGGCACAAGGAAACCGTGTGTGGCACTCGACTTGCCGCTCGCAAGAAGAGTCCGCCAACCAATCTCAACAATTTATAGCAAGCAGTGCATCAACATCGCATAAAACAGTGCACAAAGAGTAAATTTCAACACGAGGGCAAAACGGTCACAAATATCTTCATTACTTCAATAGCATCATTACAACTTACAAAAGGCTTTGTTTGCATCCACAGTGTGCAATCTAGCTAGAACGGCAAGCTAAAACAAAGCAAGGGACTCTCGGGTATGGGTGTGCATGACTCCCATATAGTACCATTAGGAGGTAAAACTAAAGTGACAGTAGTAGACGTAACTATGTGCGAGGAGTCATAGTGCCCCTTTTTAGAGAAATACAACTCGAAATGACTTGAAATTTTACAGGGAAACTTAAATATATACAACGGTGGTCTCCACCAAAATTGAGCAAAAACGCACACCTGGATCTTTAGATCTTCACTGTTGGCTTTTGACGTGCGCGGGCACTGCAATTGGGCGCGCGGGCGCTGTGCTTGACGGGCGCATGGGCGCGAGACTTGATGAACTTGTGAGGGCGCATGGGCGCCTGTTGGAAGGGCGCGGGGGCGCTGAGCTGGATGGGCGCGGGGGCGCAGTGCTAGGCGGGTGCAAGGGGCAGCCCGTGACATTCTCCCCCACTAGAGCTGTTGACGCCCTCGTCAACTTCTGCATGTGGTAGGCTTCAATCTTGTCGGCGTAGGCTGATAAGTCTGCTGCTCGTTCCCAAGTGTTTTCTTCATCCATTTGTCCCTGCCACTTGACTAGGTACTCCTGATGGCGTTTGCGGGAAGCTATAATCACTCTATCATTCAAAATAGCTTCGGCAACTCGTTTTCCTGCTGCTTTGGGTTTGAGTCCTTGTCTCTTGATTTGGCCCCTGGAGGGGTCGGCTGTGTCTTCATAGAATGGCTTCAACATGCTGACGTGAAAGACGGGATGGAGCTGGCGGCTCCACCAATGAGGCGGATCAACTTTGTAAGCCATCTTGCCTATCTTCTTCACTATAGTCAGGGGTCCCTCATATTTCTGCAAAAGACGAGAGTCTCTTCCCCTTAGAAATTTGCGATCCTGTTGCAGTAGCTTAACCATAACTTTGTCGCCCACGTTAAACTCTTGAGATCTCCTGTTCTTGTCAGCGTGTTTCTTCATTCTTCTGGCTGCTTTCTCAAGGTAGGAGTGAGCTAGATCTATATTCTGCCTCCATTCTTCACTGAAGCTTATGGCCCTTGGGGATTTCCCGGCATTGGGGACGTTTACCGTGTGGGGTAGTAACGGTTGTTGTCCATTTACAATCTCAAAAGCACTCTTCCCTGTCGAAGAGCTTTTGCGTGAGTTGAAACACAGCTGGGCAACATCCAGTAGCTTGACCCAATTTTTCTGTGTTGCACTGACAAAATGGCGGAGGTACTCTTCTAACATGGAATTGAACCGCTCCGTCTGACCGTCTGATTCTGGATGATAACTTGAACTCATCGAAAGTTGGGATCCGAATAACTTAAAGAGTTCAGTCCAAAAGTTTCCAGTGAAGCGGGAGTCCCGATCACTGACAATGTCTTGAGGCATTCCCCAATACTTCACCACATACTTAAAGAAAAGTTGCGCTGTGTCTTCGGCTGAGCAATACTTGGGTGTTGCGATAAAGCTCGCATACTTGCTAAACCGATCAACGACAACAAGGATTGTGCCTAAGTCTTCAACCTTCGGCAGACCAGTGATGAAATCCAATGACACACTCTCCCACGGTCTCTTGGGGACCGGCAGCGGCTGTAGTAACCCTGCCTTCTTCTTACGCTCCACCTTGTCCTGCTGACAAGTAAGGCATGTTTTCACATACTCTTGCACTTCATCCCCCATTTGGGGCCAGTAGTAACCTTGTTGAAGGAGAGCTAATGTTCTTTCTCCTCCGGCATGGCCTGCCCAAAGGGTGTCATGACATTCTCGAATCAATGTTCGTCTCAGATCATCAACTCGGGGAACGTATACCCGTCTTCCTTTGGTCATCAGCAAACCATCTTCTTGCCAAAACTGTCGAGTTTTACCGCTCTCGATCAGTTTCAGTAGTTGTTGGGCAACCGGATCCCTGGTAAGGGCCTTCTTGATCTTCTTTCCGATGTTGATGGCAACTCGGCTATCTGCTCTAACAATAGCATTCATGGCCATCAATGCTACCTGATCTAGTTCGGCTCTCCTACTGAGGGCGTCTGCTACGCTGTTGGTTGAGCCTGTCCTGTACTCGAGCATGAAGTTGAATTCTGCCAAAAGTTCCTGCCACCTGGCCTGTTTCGAAGTGAGCTTAGATTGACTCAAGAAGTGGCTCACTGCAGTGTTATCCGTCCGCACTATGAAGCTAGAACCAAGCAGGTAGTGCCTCCAAATTCTGAGACAGTGTACTACCGCGAGCAACTCTTTCTCATGAGTGGTGTAGCGACGTTCTGCTTCGTTGAGCTTCCTACTCTCATATGCCACCGGGTGGCCTTCTTGCATTAGAACCCCTCCTAGTGCAAAGTCAGAAGCATCTGTATGAACTTCAAAGGACTTCGACACATCAGGGAGAGCAAGTACCGGATCTTCAGACATAGCCTGCTTCATAGCCGAGAAGGCCGATTGACACTCCTTGGACCATTCCCAAACATTGCTCTTCTTCAAAAGTTCGGTTAGGGGATGGGCCATTCTCGAATAATCTCGGACAAACTTCCTATAATAGTTGGTCAATCCAAGGAAAGATCTCAGTTCTGAAACATTCGTTGGCGGCTGCCACTCCTGTATCACTTGAACTTTACCTGAGTCCATCCTTATCTGACCCTGTTCTATCACATGGCCCAAGAATTTAATCTTGGTCTGGGCAAAAGTGCATTTCGACAGCTTCACGTATAGCTCGTGCTCCCTCAGTCGGGCAAGCACCTTCCTCAAGTGCTTCAGATGCTCGTCCAAGCTGGAACTGTAGATCACAATATCATCGAGATACACCACTACAAAATCGTCAATGTAGTCCCGCAAAACTTGATTCATCAAGGTGCAAAATGTGGCCGGGGCGTTGGTCAAGCCGAACGGCATGACCAGGAACTCATACGCCCCGTATCTGGTGACACAAGTTGTCTTCGCCTCGTCACCTTCGGCAATTCGGACCTGCCAATACCCAGACTTCAAGTCCAACTTGGTAAACACTCTCGCCCTACTAAGCTGATCAAAACAGTCGGCGACTAAAGGAATAGGATACTTGTTCCGAATAGTCACCTTGTTTAGCGCCCTGTAGTCCACACACATCCGCAAAGAACCATCTTGTTTCTTCTGGAAGAGGACTGGTGCACCATAAGGCGACTTCGCGGGAGTGATCAAACCCGCATCTAGCAACTCCGTCAATTGTTTTCTGAGTTCAGCAAGTTCTGGTTGTGACATCCGATACGGAGCTCGGGCGGGTGGCTTCGTGCCTGGCACGAGCTCGATCTCATGGTCAATTGCCCTTCTAGGTGGCAATTTCTTCGGCAATTCATCAGGCATCACATCTTCAAAGTCGTTTAATATCACTTTAACTTCTTTCGGTAGTGGTCCCGATACTTCTTCAATTTCGTCCCACCGTAGCATGGCAAGGTAGGTTGTTTCATCCCGTTTTAATCCCCTTTTCAACTGGAGGGCTGAGATAGAACGCTCTCCCGCCCTAGAAGATATAGTTGGGATGACACATGGTTTATTCCCAAGCATGACTAGCGAGTTGGAACATGGCATCACTGTGGTCTTCGTGTCACGCAGAAACTCCAACCCAAGGATCAGTTTAAAGTCGTCCATGATGACTACTGAAAAGTTGGTCCTTCCTTCGTATGGGCCAATCTTGATCAAAACAGATCTCGCTATCCCCGCTACTGGCTGTGCGGCGGAGTTGATAGCCTTCACCCGTCCGCACCCTTTTTCTAGAGTTAGACCCAGTCTTTCCACTTCGGTGCTAGAAATGTAATTATGGGTAGCTCCTGTGTCCACCATGGCCCTGATGGCCTTCCCGTTAACCTTGATGTCCACATACATCAAGCCTTTTCCTGGTACATCACCCTTTTTCTTTGGCGGCATGTCTTTAGGCTCTTCTCCAGTCGAGCTCTTTTTGGGGTTCCCAACCTGTGTTGTCACCGCATTGCACCACTGAGGAAAGGCCCCGACGGCATCTTCCTCTTCATAATCTTGTGTGTCTGTTTGCTCATCTGTTGGTGGGTGCCTTGGTCGAGAGCCAGATTGTTCCCCACGTTGCACCTGCCCAATGTTGTCAAAGAAGGCATTCATCATCTGTCGCTGCGGACAGTTAGCGATCACGTGCGGTCCTTGGCACAAGAAGCAACCCCTGAAAGGAGGTTTCTTCACTTCTCCACTGGTGCTAGCGTCAGGCTTGGCTTTGAACCCAACTCCACTCTTCTGTTGGGTAGAAGAGTTTGACGCCCAACTGCTTTTACTGCCCCAACTTTGGTTTGGCATTGGACCCCCTGGCTTCTTGCCACCAATACCTCTGCTTGGATTTCCTCTCTGAGGGGGTCTCTGTGGCTCAGAGTTGTAATCTGAAAGGCTCTCGGCAGCGATGATGGCTTCATTAAGGTTGTTCACCCGACGTCTATTAAGCTCGGTACGAGCCCATGGTTTTAACCCTTCCATGAAGAAGAAGAGTCTGTCGACTGCGGACATGTCACTGATGTCCAACATCAAGGCAGAAAATGCCTGGCAATACTCCCGGACCGATCCGGTGTGCTTGCATTCCAGCAACGCTTTTCTCGCGTTGAATGCGGTGTTTTCTGGGAAAAACTGACTCTTTAGCTCACGTTTGAGTATCTCCCATGTGTTTATGACGCAAGACCCATCTTCGATCTCTGCGTACTTCTTACGCCACCATAACTTGGCATCTCCAACCAAGTACATGGCAGCCATCGACACCTTTGTCGCTTCCGAGTCTACTCTGATGGCTCGAAAGTATTGTTCTATATCGAAAAGGAAATTTTCTAATTCCTTGGCGTCACGGGCTCCCCCGTAACTCTTGGGCTCTGGCACTCGGGGCCTCGACGAGTGCTCCGCACCCCCAACGGGTGTGTTAACCACTGCACGACTAAGAAGCTCCACTCGATCCTGGAGTTCTTGAAATTTAGACTCCCAGTCTATACCTCCACTGTGCCGTGCATGGTGTTCCACTCGATCTTGAAGCTCCTGAAACTTCCCCTCCCATTCCATGCTCTCAGCATATCGGGTATTATCAGTGGCTTCAAGATTCACTTCCAACGCGTCAAGGCGAAGGGAGAATTGCTTCAGGATGCCTGGAGCATCCTGGTCACTCTTGATCATGTCATGTATCTGTGCTTCCAAAGCATCGATTCTCTCTTTCGTGTTGGCCATAGTTTTTCTCAACAAACTATCCCACAATATTTTCTTAGCTGAAGCCACGGTCTCTTGGACAACCGCGGCTCTGATACCACCTGACACACGGTGGCCCTTGATGGCACAAGGAAACCGTGTGTGGCACTCGACTTGCCGCTCGCAAGAAGAGTCCGCCAACCAATCTCAACAATTTATAGCAAGCAGTGCATCAACATCGCATAAAACAGTGCACAAAGAGTAAATTTCAACACGAGGGCAAAACGGTCACAAATATCTTCATTACTTCAATAGCATCATTACAACTTACAAAAGGCTTTGTTTGCATCCACAGTGTGCAATCTAGCTAGAACGGCAAGCTAAAACAAAGCAAGGGACTCTCGGGTATGGGTGTGCATGACTCCCATATAGTACCATTAGGAGGTAAAACTAAAGTGACAGTAGTAGACGTAACTATGTGCGAGGAGTCATAGTGCCCCTTTTTAGAGAAATACAACTCGAAATGACTTGAAATTTTACAGGGAAACTTAAATATATACAACGGTGGTCTCCACCAAAATTGAGCAAAAACGCACGCCTGGATCTTTAGATCTTCACTGTTGGCTTTTGACGTGCGCGGGCACTGCAATTGGGCGCGCGGGCGCTGTGCTTGACGGGCGCATGGGCGCGAGACTTGATGAACTTGTGAGGGCGCATGGGCGCCTGTTGGAAGGGCGCGGGGGCGCTGAGCTGGATGGGCGCGGGGGCGCAGTGCTAGGCGGGTGCAAGGGGCAGCCCGTGACACAGTGCCACAGAGTGCCGGGGGCCTAATTGTATAAGTAGTGTGGCGCGTGAGCGTGGCAAGGATACGTGGGGTGCTAGAACAGATGGTGTGGGGACGCGATAAATGATTGTCGTGCCAGGGTACGTGACCCAGCAACAATGCATGGGCACGGTTAAGGGAAGTAGTTCCCAGGACACGGTTAACACGGGGAGTGACGCGTGGGATGGCTGAACGTCGGGGTGCAATGCTGGGGCACATAGCGCGGAGATGGCGCTCAAGAGCGGTCGGACGTTGCGGCACGGGATGGAGGTCACAAGAAGCTTCCTAAGGAGAAGAGAGACTAGGATTGGGGGTATGAGGCCCCAAGAAGAGGAGAGACCAAGTATGAGGAGCTAGGATTGCTGAAGGGGAGGATAGACTCACGGGCAAGTAGAGGGAGGACCCAAGGATGGGCTCTGGCCGCTATCCATGGGAAGGCCTCAGGCCGACCCCCCACGTTGGTCAGTGTCGATATCAACACTTAAGAGGACTTTTACAAAGAAGAAAGTGCAGCACGTCAATTCGAGCGTGCTGTTAGGGACCGTTGCAAAGGAGGCTGAATTTTAGAGGTTACGCCATGCAGGCGCTCATTAGGCGCTACCGGGACGCTTAAGTGGCAACGGAAGGGCAAGGCATCCTGAAGGTTCAAGACTTCTCTACACACTATTATGTACATATTGTGGAGAGTTCTAGAGGGTGAGTGAGAACCGTAGGATGCAATGTAATCTCCACCGTCCATTGAGGAGGTGGAGTAGTATATAAAGCCAAGGCCACACTTGGCCAAGGCATCCAAGAGAGGGATCCAATCCAATCCTAGACATCCAAGACATCCAGATGGCACGATTGTGCCTAGGGCACCGACCCCTTTAGCTGCCAAAGATCCTTGCGCTCTTTTCACTAAATCCTTGTCCAAACACAGAGGAAAGCATACTCTAAAAGTAAATCAATAGAATTGCCAATGTTGTCATGCAATCTTAAAAAAAAAATCCATAGAATAAAATAAGTTGGAGAGCAGAATTTACGCAGTTGACAGTCCGTCACAGTTTCTCGAGACATCTTTTCCATATGCTAGAGGGAACCATTCAGCTCGAAAGAATTAACTACATTGCCCTGTTCCATATAAAGTCAATCGCGGTGCAGCTAAGTAGCTTGAACTTTATTAGAATGACCTATTCTTCATCAGACAGACACCACACAAACATAGCATTTCATTCGTAAAGAAAAGAATTAAGGAAGGAAAATGATAGGTACAATGAAAAAGAGGAGATACCAAACATCGCTGTTATTTAGTTCTACGATAATTAGTGTCCTTGGAACAAAGAAATTAACATCAATGTGAAAGCGAAAGAAAGGTTGTGATATTATAAAAAGGTAGAGACTCAGAGCATTTCAATGTGAAAGCGAAAGAAAGGTTGTGATATTATAAAAATGATAGGTACAATGAAAAATGAAGTTACCAGAGAAGGATGCAACTATTAATTGCATATGGTACAACATTCTACTACTGATACATGCTACCGTGACTACATAGTTTTCTTCTGGTTCACCTCTAGAGAAGTAAAAGATTAGGGTGCAACTATGCATGCACAAATGGCGTTAAGCAGCCAAGGATGTGCTTCCCAGTGACCAATATAACTTTGCAAATGCAAACAGGATGCGAAACTGGCCTTATATTGAAAAATGGAGTTTGAAGTTGAGAATTACACACCATAAGTGTTTTTCCATTTTCGAGGACAAGTTTGTCAATAATTCGGCGATCTATAGTGCTAGCTGCAACAGTGAGCATCCAGGGAGCAACGCTTGATACCTTCCCCGGTGTAAATCCGTTATTTCCTGCAGAATTTACGGTAAGAATGCCCCTTTCTATGGCATGGAAAGAACCGATTGCAATATTAATGGAGTCTGAGAACAAATCATTTGCTGACTCTGTTCCTACAGACATAGTAATGATGTCGACTCGATCAGCTATTGCATCATCAAACCCTGCCAATATGTTTGCATCAGAGCATCCAGACTGACGACAAAACTTTGTACGCTGCAATTCTGGTCGAGGGTACCGCTCCTCTTGCAGTTCCTCGTGCCAAATCATAAACTTGCATTTTTACGACATTTCCGGCTGCTGTGAGGCAGTGTGTGTTCCATGCCCCTCTGTATCTCTTGCAGAGTCACCTTCATTGTTTGCAGATTCATCTTCGTTGTTGGCTTAGTAACGAGCTCCAATTAGCTTACTGTAGTTTCATAGACATGTAAAGTGTTGAAACGATTACAACAATCATCGTGCTACCACGTAACACGTAATGGGTTCGAAAACATACCGTACGAAGTCTCCGAAAAATTCCGACGTAGGATCCTTGTTGTTACGAGCCTCCAACACGCTTGATCTTTTTCGCAGGTACGAAAACGGCTACTAGAGTCGAGTTCTTCGTCCACGAACCAAATCCTAGAGCTTGGTGATTGCTCTAGAGAGAGTGCTATAGAGAGAGGGATTATTGCTATGACTTTCTTTTTTTTATTGGGATATCTCTAGCCTTTATATAGAGATACAATTAGAGACTGGCTTTACCTCCAACTCTTAGGAGATAAAGATGTATTTACCTCAAACACTTAGGAGATAAATATCCTCTAATTAACTGTAATTATCCAGACTAACAAATACACATTATCTGTTAGTGGGCGGATAATGGGTCCATTGACCCAATTTATTAACAGCTCCCACTCGCCCACACACAGGGCAAATAAATCGTAGTCCCTCTTTATCTCTCGTCCACTCATCTCCTCATACAGGAAATGGAACGTGCGACCTACGAGAAAGGATGTCCAGTTGAGGAGTATTGTATTAAGTTATCACCAAACTAACACAATACATCACTCCAATAAATCTCGTATGTACCCCAGATAGTTCAACTACACCAGATTAAACACTCTCAAATCCCTCATAATGAGCAGTGTTAAACCTCTCATATGTTATGTATTCATGACTCATATCGAAACGAAAATCGACAAAGTCGCCCGGGCTATGAATCACACAACATGATGTAATATTGAACTTTCTTCCCAAAGCCCTCATGTCATTCCAATTAGACCCAACCGCTTTCCTAGACATGCCCCGCGAGACCGCATCATCCATGATCCAAGGGTACATGCTAAAGTAGCGACATTGAGTATCCTCTTCATGACATAGTCTAAGGTGAAAAGGGTACCATATATGATCAAAAATTTTGATCCAAGTGGCTCACACAGTGACGAAGCAGGGATTCATTCGTCACTCCCACTGTCGGTCTGCATTTAGCACATGCAGTATGATTTGCATGCTATGGCGTAACCCTCAAGGGCGTGTCACATAAATGTATAATAAATACGCCATACGAATCTAAGTCTAGTCGCTGTACAAGCGCCTAACCTGAGTTTTTCAGCCCAGTCACTCTCATAGTGCCTGCCTGAAATCTCACATTCGGCTGTAAACAGGCTACATAGAGTTGTGGAGATACTCTATGATCGACCTACATTTATTAGGTCTCATCTTAGCTCCAACTAAGGCGACATGTTTGCTTTATAAGCTGTATCATCTTATTCGCCCACTTGGCGCTTAAGACAATTATGTCTCATCTTGCTCGCTATCTTAGCGCCAAGGTGAATTACCCGTGTGAGTGGGTCAATTCGAGCCTGGTGACACTCTCAACAAGGATGTATATGTAATCACAAAGATTATCCATTCATTCCAAAATAAACTCAAATCAAGGAATGAAAATTTAATATAATAAATGTCAAGCACATAAGATGCCATAAACATGTCAAAACCTACGGAGTCCCATACTCCTAATGTGAGAAAGGAAAACATCTCTAGCAATGGGCTTGGTCAAAGGATCAGCCACCATTCTGCCAGTAGGTATATGTTTCATGGACACCTCTCCTTGCGCAACTAAAGTTCTAATGAAGTGATAACGAAGGCCTATGTGTTTGGCCTTCCCATGATATTTGGGGTCCTTTACAAAATCTAGGGCAGCTGTATTGTCACAGTGAACAGTGACAGCCTCATCTGCATGAGCTGTAACCCCTAAAGCCTGTAAGAATGACCTCAACCAAACAGCTTCCTGGACTGCTGCTGAACAAGCAACATACTCCGACTCCATCGTGGATAGGGCGATGCAAGTCTGTTTCTTGCTGCACCAAGAGATAGCTCCACCTCCTAGTATGAATGCATAACCTGAAGTGGATCTGCGCTCATCTCTATCACCACCCCAATCAGCATCGCTGTATCCTCTCAGTCTCAAGTCTCCACCATGATAACACAGGACGAGATCAGCGGTTCCACGCAAGTATCGAAGGATCCTCTTCACCGCATTCCAATGAGCGGGTCCAGGATTACTCTGATAACGACTCACCATTCCAACGGCATAGCAGATGTCTGGACGCGTACACAGCATAGCGTACATCAGACTTCCTACTGCAGCCGCGTAAGGCACTTTGGACATCCGATTCATTTCCTCATCATTCTTTGGGCATTGGTCTGTGGTCAAAGTACACGCCTTGTCCATTGGAGTGTCTATGGGTTTTGAGTTATGCATACGAAATCGTTCAATGACTTTCTTGATGTATGTCTCTTGAGACAAACCGAGAAGTCTCTTTGGACGATCACGTATGATTTTAACCCCGAGCACATAATTAGCTTCTCCCATGTCCTTCATCTCAAAAGTTGAGGACAACCACTGCTTAGTGGCGACAATGGAACTCATGTCATTTCCAGCTAAAAGAATGTCATCCACATACAAAGAAAGGATTAGAATATTTTTCTTGGATCGTTTTACGTAAACGCAATGGTCTTGTTCAATCATTTCAAAACCTATAGAGGTAATGGCATGATGAAACCTAAAGTACCACTGCCTAGACGATTGTTTGAGACCATATATAGAACGTTTGAGACGGCAAACTTTGCGCTCATGTCCTTTGACTTCAAAACCCTCGGGTTGAGCCATATAAATCTCTTCGTCTAGTTCTCCATTGAGAAACGCAGTCTTAACATCCATATGAAAAAGTTCTAAATCCTGCTGGGCGACAATAGCTAGGATCAGACGAATTGAAGCAAATCTCACCACTGGGGAGAAAGTATCTTCATAGTCCACACCCCGCAGTTGGGTATAGCCTTTCGCCACAAGACGTGCCTTATACTTGTCGATTAACCCATCTACCTTGCGTTTAACTTTAAAAACCCACTTGTTTCCAATAGTCTTGCGCCCTGGCGGAAGGTCAATCAACTCCCAGACTCGATTCTTTTCCATTGAGCTTAACTCATCCTTCATTGCAGCCATCCACTCATTTCTAGCAGATGAAGATAAGGCTTCTTCCACAGAAGTAGGCTCGTCCTCATCATTTGGAGTGCACATAAGAATTTCACCGTCAATCTCAAAACGACGATGTGGAACTCTTCCTCGTGCACCTCTGCGCAGTTGAGAATCTTGTTGACCTGATGGTCCTTGTGGTGTGCTCCCACTGTCTGGGATACTCCCACTAGGTTGAAGGTCACTTACACTATCTTTAGCGACAACCGGATGAGGAACTAATTCCCCACCTTCGCTTGAAGATGGTAAAGTGGGTTCAACCTCCTCTAACTCATAGAGGTCAAGATTCTTACTCGCATCTCCAATGCTAGGAAAATCACTCTCTATGAAATAGACATCACGAGACTCTATTTCAGTCCTTCCACCATTTGGATGTTCACCATACATTACATAACCTTTAGAGTTTTCAGAATACCTTAGAAAGATACTCTTCTTTGCTCTAGGCCCTAGTTTCCCATACTTATGAGAAGTACTGTGAACATAACCTGCTGAGCCCCATGGGCGCAAGTTATCCAAATTTGGCTTTTGGTCATTCCAAAGCTCATAAGGGGTGGATTTGACTGACTGTGAAGGCACACGATTAAGTATATAGGCTGCAGTCAAAAGGGCATCCCCCCAAAAAGATATAGGAAGGTTTGCTTGCGCCATCATAGACCTAACCATGTCTAACAATGTTCTATTCCTTCTTTCCGCAACACCATTTTGTTGTGGAGTATTAGGAATAGTAAGTTGCCTGCGTATCCCCTTTTCCTCACAAAACTTCTTGAAGTGATCTGACAAATATTCGCGTCCTCGGTCAGTGCGAAGAGTTTTTAAATTCTTCTCTTTCTGATTCTCAACCTCAGCTACAAAGCGTTTGAAACAGTCCAAAGCTTCGTAGCGGTGAGATATCAGATACACATAACCATATCGCGTATAATCGTCTATCAGTGTAAGGAAATAAGAGGCGCCATGGCGTGCCTTTACACTCATAGGTCCGCATATATCAGAGTGAACTAGTCAAGTGGTTGAGTTGCTCTCACAGCCTTTCCAAAAGGCTTCCTGCATGCTTTACCGGCCAAACAAGCCTCACAAGTTTGTAGATTGACTTTTGCGAGTGGGCCTAAAAGGCCTTCTCTAGTCAAACGAGTCATTCTATCTTGGCCTATGTGGCCCAGTCTTGCATGCCAGGTGGTAGAATCATTCACAATATTATCATTCACCACATAAGAATAAGAAGACTGAGAATCAATTAAATCCAATTGAAAAAGACTATCCATGCGAAAACCATGTCCGAACAAAACATCATCCAAAAAAATGTCCAACTTATTACCCCTAAAAATAAAGGAAAAACCACTGTCTAATAAAGCAGTAACTGAAAGTAGATTAAGCCGAACTGTGGGTGCATATCGCACATCCTCTAGAATCAATGTGCGCTCAGTGCGCAACTTGAGCTGGTAAGAACCAACCCCTAGCACCTCTTCGGAACTATTGTTTCCCATGAAGATATGTTTGCTACCCGCTGGAATCCGGTGATAATCTACGAACCCCTCTCGATCACGTGCTACATGTTTTGTTGCACCTGTATCCACAAACCACACAGGTTGGGAATGAGCAACCATCACATGTGAGGAAACATATAACTGAGAGAGAGATTCTGAAAGTACCTTCTTCGGCTCAGTGCAATCACGAGCGAAGTGTCCTTTCTTTTGACAGTTGAAGCATTTAACTTTAGACAGATCCTTTTTCCCACCACGTTTTCCTCTCTTGCGTTTCTTCATTTTTTCTTCCTTTGGCGCAGAAGTGCTAGCCTCGCCTTTCTTACCTTTCTTACTTTGTCTTTCGCGCTTGCCATTTGCATTGCGCGATCCCCCTTGGGCGACATAAGCAAGGGTCTTGTCAGTATCTCGAGTCTCGTCCTCAAGGATGACATGCTGTGAAACATCAGAAAAGTTCTTGATGTTTTCACTGTGGGTCAATATCTGTTTCATATTGGCCCACGAGGCAGGAAGGGACCTTATGACAGCTCTGACTTGCTGCTCATCTGTGAGCGCATGGCTAGCATCCCTTAGCTTACCAATCATATTGGACATCATCCTTAGATGTTCACTCATGGTATGTTTAGGGTCTTTTGTGTACTCCTCAAACTTAATCACAAGGCTACGAAGCCGCGTAGTTGAGGTTCCACCAAAAGAAAACTTGAGCTGATCCCATAAAGCTTTGCAAGTTGGAAGTTCATCATACTGCCCAATTAGATCATTTTGCAAGCTGCTCAACAAGGTGTAGCGCGCACTACGATCTTTCTGATTCCATTTCTGGTAGGCAGTGTGGTCTCTTAGGGGTTGCGCCTCAGTTGGCGCGACCATCTCCTTGGTCAAGTGCTCCTCGAGCTCTTGTTCGTTCAGCATGAATTTCATCTTTTTGTGCCAAACGTCATAATTATCTCCGTTAAGTTTCTCACCCTTAACGAGATCAGCTATGACATTCTTGGTGGCCATTATATTCACTACATTAGATTGCGCAAGGAAAAGACATTAATTATACATCCTTCTATTTATTTCAAAAAATTCAAATGAAAAACATAATCCTTCCTCACATCATGAAATCGAAAATCTGCTAAGTTCGTAATCATCTCCCATGTATGTGAGTTGGGAAAAATATTTTTCAAGTAATTTTTCGCAATAAATTTCATCATCATATAAGCCACAATATAATAAATCATCCACATGATAATTTAGAACAATATAAAATTGCACCATGCAATTAAATTTGCAAGGACTCCATTGAGCCCTATTGGCATTCTAATAACTTATGCTAAGAAAATTCTGGTTTGAATAATGTGCGTGCGAAATTACATCCCCGTACAAGGCTTTCTCGAAATATACAGGGAAATAGCAGAATACAACATCTTTGAGAATCCTACTACAAACTACTCCAATAAAACAAATGGAGATGCCGCACAACACATTATTCTCAAAAGAATTTTCTTAAAGCAAGAGTAAACACATTAAACATAAGTTTCTTTAGAATGCCAATCTAATATCCATCCATTTAACCTAAAACTAGCATACTCAAATAAGAAGTTACAGGGTAATAAAATGGATGAATAGGCCACATTCTCCTCCCAAGGAAAACGGGCGACAAGGGCCTTGAAAATATAAATGGTTTAAAAGTGTGGATTTACCAAAAACCCAACAAATATACCTCAAAAGTATATTTAAACCATAACACAAATCAAGGCAAGCATGTAACAAATTAGACATAATTTA
>JAVXUP010004817.1:0-25790 GCA_033070095.1 Escallonia herrerae | reverse complement strand
CATTCTGCCAGTAGGTATATGTTTCATGGTCACCTCTCCTTGCGCAACTAAAGTTCTAATGAAGTGATAACGAAGGCCTATGTGTTTGGCCTTCCCATGATATTTGGGGTCCTTTACAAAATCTAGGGCAGCTGTATTGTCACAGTGAACAGTGACAGCCTCATCTGCATGAGCTGTAACCCCTAGAGCCTGTAAGAATGACCTCAACCAAACAGCTTCCTGGACTGCTGCTGAACAAGCAACATACTCCGACTCCATCGTGGATAGGGCGATGCAAGTCTGTTTCTTGCTGCACCAAGAGATAGCTCCACCTCCTAGTATGAATGCATAACCTGAAGTGGATCTGCGCTCATCTCTATCACCGCCCCAATCAGCATCGCTGTATCCTCTCAGTCTCAAGTCTCCACCATGATAACACAGGACGAGATCAGCGGTTCCACGCAAGTATCGAAGGATCCTCTTCACCGCATTCCAATGAGCGGGTCCAGGATTACTCTGATAACGACTCACCATTCCAACGGCATAGCAGATGTCTGGACGCGTACACAGCATAGCGTACATCAGACTTCCTACTGCAGCCGCGTAAGGCACTTTGGACATCCGATTCTTTTCCTCATCATTCTTTGGGCATTGGTCTGTGGTTAAAGTACACGCCTTGTCCATTGGAGTGTCTATGGGTTTTGAGTTATGCATACGAAATCGTTCAATGACTTTCTTGATGTATGTCTCTTGAGACAAACCGAGAAGTCTCTTTGGACGATCACGTATGATTTTAACCCCGAGCACATAATTAGCTTCTCCCATGTCCTTCATCTCAAAAGTTGAGGACAACCACTGCTTAGTGGCGACAATGGAACTCATGTCATTTCCAGCTAAAAGAATGTCATCCACATACAAAGAAAGGATTAGAATATTTTTCTTGGATCGTTTTACGTAAACGCAATGGTCTTGTTCAATCATTTCAAAACCTATAGAGGTAATGGCATGATGAAACCTAAAGTACCACTGCCTAGACGATTGTTTGAGACCATATATAGAACGTTTGAGACGGCAAACTTTGCGCTCATGTCCTTTGACTTCAAAACCCTCGGGTTGAGCCATATAAATCTCTTCGTCTAGTTCTCCATTGAGAAACGCAGTCTTAACATCCATATGAAAAAGTTCTAAATCCTGCTGGGCGACAATAGCTAGGATCAGGCGAATTGAAGCAAATCTCACCACTGGGGAGAAAGTATCTTCATAGTCCACACCCCGCAGTTGGGTATAGCCTTTCGCCACAAGACGTGCCTTATACTTGTCGATTAACCCATCTACCTTGCGTTTGACTTTAAAAACCCACTTGTTTCCAATAGTCTTGCGCCCTGGCGGAAGGTCAATCAACTCCCAGACTCGATTCTTTTCCATTGAGCTTAACTCATCCTTCATTGCAGCCATCCACTCATTTCTAGCAGATGAAGATAAGGCTTCTTCCACAGAAGTAGGCTCGTCTTCATCATTTGGAGTGCACATAAGAATTTCACCGTCAATCTCAAAACGACGACGTGGAACTCTTCCTCGTGCACCTCTGCGCAGTTGAGAATCTTGTTGACCTGATGGTCCTTGTGGTGTGCTCCCACTGTCTGGGATACTCCCACTAGGTTGAAGGTCACTTACACTATCTTCAGCGACAACCGGATGAGGAACTAATTCCCCACCTTCGCTTGAAGATGGTAAAGTGGGTTCAACCTCCTCTAACTCATAGAGGTCAAGATTCTTACTCGCATCTCCAATGCTAGGAAAATCACTCTCTATGAAATCGACATCACGAGACTCTATTTCAGTCCTTCCACCATTTGGATGTTCACCATACATTACATAACCTTTAGAGTTTTCAGAATACCTTAGAAAGATACTCTTCTTTGCTCTAGGCCCTAGTTTCCCATACTTATGAGAAGTACTGTGAACATAACCTGCTGAGCCCCATGGGCGCAAGTTATCCAAATTTGGCTTTTGGTCATTCCAAAGCTCATAAGGGGTGGATTTGACTGACTGTGAAGGCACACGATTAAGTATATAGGCTGCAGTCAAAAGGGCATCCCCCCAAAAAGATATAGGAAGGTTTGCTTGCGCCATCATAGACCTAACCATGTCTAACAATGTTCTATTCCTTCTTTCCGCAACACCATTTTGTTGTGGAGTATTAGGAATAGTAAGTTGCCTGCATCCCCTTTTCCTCACAAAACTTCTTGAAGTGATCTGACAAATATTCGCGTCCTCGGTCAGTGCGAAGAGTTTTAAATTCTTCTCTTCTGATTCTCAACCTCAGCTACAAAGCGTTTGAAACAGTCCAAAGCTTCGTAGCGGTGAGATATCAGATACACATAACCATATCGCGTATAATCGTCTATCAGTGTAAGGAAATAAGAGGCGCCATGGCGTGCCTTTACACTCATAGGTCCGCATATATCAGAGTGAACTAGCTCAAGTGGTTGAGTTGCTCTCACAGCCTTTCCAAAAGGCTTCCTGCATGCTTTACCGGCCAAACAAGCCTCACAAGTTTGTAGATTGACTTTTGCGAGTGGGCCTAAAAGGCCTTCTCTAGCCAAACGAGTCATTCTATCTTGGCCTATGTGGCCCAGTCTTGCATGCCAGGTGGTAGAATCATTCACAATATTATCATTCACCACATAAGAATAAGAAGACTGAGAATCAATTAAATCCAATTGAAAAAGACTATCCATGCGAAAACCATGTCCGAACAAAACATCATCCAAAAAAATGTCCAACTTATTACCCCTAAAAATAAAGGAAAAACCACTGTCTAATAAAGCAGTAACTGAAAGTAGATTAAGCCGAACTGTGGGTGCATATCGCACATCCTCTAGAATCAATGTGCGCCCAGTGCGCAACTTGAGCTGGTAAGAACCAACCCCTAGCACCTCTTCGGAAATATTGTTTCCCATGAAGATATGTTTGCTACCCGCTGGAATCCGGTGATAATCTACGAACCCCTCTCGATCACGTGCTACATGTTTTGTTGCACCTGTATCCACAAACCACACAGGTTGGGAATGAGCAACCATCACATGTGAGGAAACATATAACTGAGAGAGATTCTGAAAGTACCTTCTTCGGCTCAGTGCAATCACGAGCGAAGTGTCCTTTCTGTTGACAGTTGAAGCATTTAACTTTAGACAGATCCTTTTTCCCACCACGTTTTCCTCTCTTGCGTTTCTTCATTTTTCCTTCCTTTGGCGCAGAAGTGCTAGCCTCGCCTTTCTTACCTTTCTTACTTTGTCTTTCGCGCTTGCCATTTGCATTGCGCGATCCCCCTTGGGCGACAATAAGCAAGGGTCTTGTCAGTATCTCGAGTCTCGTCCTCAAGGATGACATGCTGTGAAACATCAGAAAAGTTCTTGATGTTTTCACTGTGGGTCAATATCTGTTTCATATTGGCCCACGAGGCAGGAAGGGACTAGAGATGTCAAAGGGCCGGGCTTGGGCCGGCCCAGCCCAAGCCCATCGGGCCTGCTGTGGGGCCGGGCCAGTGGGGGCTGCCAACCGGGCCGGGCCGGGCCGGGCCGGGCCTGCCGAAGGCAAACCTAGGCCCAGTCCAGGCCCAGGCCCTAGGCCCAATAGCTAGGGCCGGGCCCGGGCCCTTTTTTTTTTCTTCTTGTTATTCAATTTTAAATTTCATCTCTAGGCAATATTCACAATTTAACGAACCTAATCTTTATCCTTTTATTTCATTATAAGTAATATACATATATATGTATGTATGTATATACATATTTATTTGTTAGCCATTATATTTTTTATTATATGTTAAACATTTTCATACTCTTCTTGATGAGCTTTATTAATAAAATCTTAACACATAACAATTTATATAGAAAAATAATAAATGTATTCATAGGCCCTCCTCCTTTTATCCGGGCTTGGGACCGGCTGCTTGTAAACAAACAGGCGAAGTTACCTATTTTTTTATATATACGAAAAAATATATATCTTGCTTGTAAAAATTTATTTTATATATATGGAAAAAAAAGTATATTTTGTGAAAAAATTTATTCTTAAAATTCTAACAATCAAAATAATAATGAATGTCTATCCAAAATATCAGCAATCAAAGATCAAGAAATCTGCAACGTCAACCAAAAGGATCAAAAGAGGAAAATAAAAACAAATTACCTAATCATCCAGAAGTACTTCAATATCCGAGTCACTGCTCTTCCTATCATCAATCGGTTTATCTTGCTCGCGGTATTTCGCATCAAGATAATCCTTCCAACATACACATAGCTCGAGCGACTCGGGGTTAAGACGACTCCTCCTGTCATCCAAAACCCTCCCGCTAGCTGAAAATGCCGACTCTGAAGCAACCGTGGAGGCTTGCACTGGCAGTACATCCCGTGCAATTTGGGATAAAGTTTTATACATGTTTTGATTTTGTTTCCAAAAATTTAACAAATTAAAATTAACCTGTTCTTGCCTTGATAAATCAGAATAATGATCAGTATTTGCATATACACCAATCTCATTAAAAGAGGAAAAAGTATACGAACCTGCCGAATTAGAAGTACCTTCACCTGGTAGTTGTCTTGCTACTAGATGTTCAAAGCCCTGAAGGTATGGCGCATAATACCTCTCAACAGTGGATGATGATGTAGCTCGCCCGCGCACGTCAGCAGAATTACGATAGACGTTGAACAAGTCCTCAAACCTCTTGCTCACTTTTGCTGTGAATGCGGTTGTCTCCTCTGCTGTGTAGCACATTAATTTCGATATCTCTTGTATCGAGGCGTTCACGCCATGCAACTTTAACCTAGGATCTAAACAAGTAGCCACAGTAAAAATAACAGGCAGTTACTCCAATATTTATTAAATTTTTGATCCATCACTTTTACTATTTCCTTAAAGGGTCCTATATATCTCCATTTTGTTAACATTGTAGCCATCTTCAGAATTTCTATTACAGCGAGAGGAGAGGTGGGATAGTACGTACCAGACAATAAATTGGTAGACGTGTAGAATACCTCCAAAAATTCAGCTAGGTATGTGGCCATCTGCCATTCCTCTTGAGTTGGCAAGCCGGCTGGGAACTGGGTTAGTAGAAAATGCGTATAGACTTCTCGGTATGCCAGAATGTGTAAAAGCATGTGGTATGTAGAGTTCCACCTGTGGACCACATCTGTAACTGCTCTCCTGCGAGGCATATTATATTGAACACACAACGTTTTAAATTGTTGTGTTCTCGGACTCGAGCTATTAACATACGCTGTCATACCCCTCATTTTGAGAAGAATATCTCCTGCAGCAGCTAAACCATCTTGAACAATTAAATTAATAATGTGACAAACACAGCGAACATGAAATAATTCACCATTAAGTACAGGTTGAAGCGTCTCCTTTAAAGCTGCAACAGCAACTTTATTATTAGAAGCATTATCAAAACTAACACTCATAATCTTATCCTTAATTTTAAATGTGGTGCATGCTTTTAATATAAGAATAGCAATGTTCATTCCATCATGCGGATAAGGGAAGTGCTCGAAAGCGATGATTCTCTTGTGCATAACCCAATCTACATCAATCCAATGAGCGGTCACACAAGAATAACTAACAAAAGTATAAGGAGATTGCCAAATATCAGAAGTAAGACTAACTTTACCTTCAAATTTATCGAAATAATCGATAAGGCGTGCTTTAGCAGCATTGTACTGTCGGAGTGCATCGGATCTAGTTGTGTTTCTATGAACCTTTTTGTACAAAGGTTGAACGTATGTGTTCATATATCTAGAGTGCTTAGGATTATCGGCAAAAGAAAAGGCTTGTTCATCATGAATAACAAATTCAGCGAGACCGTCTCTTTGCTCTCGCTGATTATAAACAAATAACTTACCGTCAAAAGATAACTGCGTTTGGGTAGGTTCGACGTGGCCTTGTCGAGGTGCACACAGAGGGTAATGCCTGTTAAGATGTCCATTACCACTACCAGACGAAAATAATTTAGCGCAGTACTTACATCGAGCTTTTCGGATGCCGTCCACCATAACTACATCGAAATGATTCCAACACTCGGCTTTCTTTTTTTCCCCTTTTGGACTTCTGGCTCATTACCGGAGGCATTGCTCGGCCCTTCTTCATCATGACCAGGCATAGGGTTGAGATTATGCCACGGAGTAGTAGCTTCGCCAACCGAGCTGCGTCCTTGACTATAATGCGGGGGGTCTTCATCAGGCGTGTATTCAAAATCTGGAATGTTTTGATTGAACTCCCAATTGGCTTGGGTATCTATCATACAGCCTGTACTCATTCGTCCAGGAACGAATGGTTGTGTTGGTGCTTGGATTGGTGTTTGTGATGGCCGTGGCGCTGGCGCTTGTGCTGGTGGTGGTGCTTGCGATGATGATGATGTTTTTCGTGATGACGATGCACGCCTCATTTTCTTCAATAATCCAGCCATATTTCGAGCTAAACTTTGTAAGAGTAACTAAATACACAAGTATAAGAGTAGTAATAAGAAATAACAATTAAAAGAATGAACGAGTAACAAATATTAGAGAGTTAGTAATTAAAAAGAATTTAGCAAGACTAGTAATTAATAAACAAGAGTACTAATTAGTAAATACTAGTAGTAATTAGCAAGAGTAGTAATTAAAAAGAATTTAGCAAGACTAGTAATTAATAAACAAGAGTACTAATTAGTAAATACTAGTAGTAATTAGCAAGAGTAGTAATTGGAGAGGAAAATAGTAGCAAAGCTTGTAGAAATATAGAATGTTTAGGTAAGAGAGAGTAAGAAGATTGGTGTGAAAAATTAGAGAGAAATGGTGTGAATTTATAGATTTTAGAAACTTCACAAAAGACCAAAATACCCCTACAAACTATCCGTTTATAGTTGTTGGGGAGGGTAAGAGTGTAAAGGAGTTGAAAAATATAGGTTAGACTAAAATACCCCCCAAACTAGCCGTTATATTGCTGTTGGGGGGGTAAAAGTGGAATTTTGGAAAAGGGGTGGAAGAAAGGGGGGAAAAACAAAAAAATTCAAACAAGTGGGGCCAAAACCGGGCCAAACCCGGGCCGCAGACCGGGCCAGCCCCGGGCCAGATCCGGGCCGCAGACCGGGCCAGACCCGGGCCGACTTCGGGCCGGGCCAAACCCGTTTCCGGGCCGGGCCGGGCCGGGCTTTTTCGCAGCAATGGACGGCCTGGTCCAGGCCCAGGCCCCAGGCCCGCTGTGCTGGGGCCGCTACTGTTCATCGTCGGGGCCGGGCCAGCCCGGGCCAGAACCGGGCCGGGTCGGGCCAGCCCGCGGGCCGCCCGGCCCGTTTGACAACTCTAGAAGGGACCTTATGACAGCTCTGACTTGCTGCTCATCTGTGAGCGCATGGCCAGCATCCCTTAGCTTACCAATCATATTGGACATCATCCTTAGATGTTCACTCATGGTATGTTTAGGGTCTTTTGTGTACTCCTCAAACTTAATCACAAGGCTACGAAGCCGCGTAGTTGAGGTTCCACCAAAAGAAAACTTGAGCTGATCCCATAAAGCTTTGCAAGTTGGAAGTTCATCATACTGCCCAATTAGATCATTTTGCAAGCTGCTCAACAAGGTGTAGCGCGCACTACGATCTTTCTGATTCCATTTCTGGTAGGCAGTGTGGTCTCTTAGGGGTTGCGCCTCAGTTGGCGCGACCATCTCCTTGGTCAAGTGCTCCTCGAGCTCTTGTTCGTTCAGCATGAATTTCATCTTTTTGTGCCAAACGTCATAATTATCTCTGTTAAGTTTCTCACCCTTAACGAGATCAGCTATGACATTTTTGGTGGCCATTATTTTCACTACATTAGATTGCGCAAGGAAAAGACATTAATTATACATCCTTATTTTTTATTTCAAAAAATTCAAATGAAAAACATAATCCTTCCTCACATCATGAAATCGAAAATCTGCTAAGCTCGTAATCATCTCCCATGTATGTGAGTTGGGAAAAATATTTTTCAAGTAATTTTTCGCAATAAATTTCATCATCATATAAGCCACAATATAATAAATCATCCACATGATAATTTAGAACAATATAAAATTGCACCATGCAATTAAATTTGCAAGGACTCCATTGAGCCCTATTGGCATTCTAATAACTTATGCTAAGAAAATTCTGGTTTGAATAATGTGCGTGCGAAATTACATCCCCGTACAAGGCTTTCTCGAAATATACAGGGAAATAGCAGAATACAACATCTTTGAGAATCCTACTACAAACTACTCCAATAAAACAAATGGAGATGCCGCACAGCACATTATTCTTAAAAGAATTTTCTTAAAACAAAAGTAAACACATTAAACATAAGTTTCTTTAGAATGTCAATCTAATATCCATCCATTTAACCTAAAACTAGCATACTCAAATAAGAAGTTACAGGGTAATAAAATGGATGAATAGGTCACATTCTCCTCCCAAGGAAAACGGGCGACAAGAGCCTTGAAAATATAAATGGTTTAAAAGTGTGGATTTACCAAAAACCCAACAAATATACCTCAAAAGTATATTTAAACCATAACACAAATCAAGGCAAGCATGTAACAAATTAGACATAATTTATCTATGTCATATAACTCTCCAAAAATATTTATTGCTACTCACGAAGTGCAAAAAATAATATTTACGCATTATTCGTATTTTTGGGAACCACAAAAGTATCACAAAAATACTCACAGATGACCAAAAACTGAGAGATAAATCCTAAAAAAATTGACAAACAGTAAATTTATCCTTAATATGCCCTCTGAAATTAAAAAAAAATTCTGTGTGTATAAAACAAAATTTTAAAGTTAATTTTTCATAGAAAAAATCGTTTAAAAATTAAACAGAACACACACAGAGGGTATAAAGGTAATTCAGCACCACTGAAAATTTTCAAAAGGCATGACAAGGCTCCACTCGCCGGCGGTGACGATCACCGGCCAAAAACCATCCTGCACGCGCCTCCACGCGCCGCCGTGCGCGTGGGACAGCGCAGCTATTCGTGGAGCAGGCGCGTGGCAGGCACGCGCGCGTGGAGCGCGTGGGCTCGTGGACGCAGCCTTGCTGGCGCGTGAGAGCGCGTGGGCGCGTTTCGCGCCTGGGCTCAGCCACTCTGGCGCGTGGATGAGCGTGACGGCTCGTTTCGGCGCGACTTTGCGCGTGTGGCGCGTGTACGGCTCGGCTTGAGCGCGTGGCGCGCGTGGGTTTACTGTTCATCATCTTCGTAGGAAAACCCTAATTTTTTCAGCGCCGCCATGTCGCGAAGCCAACTTCGGGATGCCATATCTCTCTCGTTTTTAAGCCAAATAATGCGTACGATATATCGTTGGAAAGCTTATACAACATAGATTAATTATGTACCAACCGATCATGATAAAAACAGAATATCATACTCCGAATTTGAGTCCCAAAACTCGAAAAAACCACAGTTTTGTTGAAAAATAAAATCGTGATTTCTCACAAATCATGCATCCAAAAATCACGAAATTTTATGGAGTTCATCCTCAACCATAGGAGAACAAAACCATCTAATTATTTTTCAGAAAAAACATGCTCAAAAAATTTCGAATTTTAATAATGGGTCTCATTCATGTATCCGGAAAAAATCGTAACATGCACATAATTTAATCTAGCATGTTAAAGGCGAATCAACAAGTAACCTGGCTCTGATACCAATGTTGAAACGATTACAACATTCATCGTGCTACCACGTAACACGTAATGGGTTCGAAAACATACCGTACGAAGTCTCTGAAAAATTCCGACGTAGGATCCTTGTTGTTACGAGCCTCCAACACGCTTGATCTTTTTCGCAGGTACGAAAACGGCTACTAGAGTCGAGTTCTTCGTCCACGAACCAAATCCTAGAGCTTGGTGATTGCTCTAGAGAGAGTGCTATAGAGAGAGGGATTATTGCTATGACTTACTTTTACTTTTTTTTTTATTGGGATATCTCTAGCCTTTATATAGAGATACAATTAGAGATTGGCTTTACCTCCAACTCTTAGGAGATAAAGATGTATTTACCTCAAACACTTAGGAGATAAATATCCTCTAATTAACTGTAATTATCCAGACTAACAAATACACATTATCTGTTAGTGGGCGGATAATGGGTCCATTGACCCAATTTATTAACAATCATTATAAAGTAATCGGACGCATTGGATACCCGAAGCGACGTGAATTCGAGATAATCACTATCTCAGAATTAAGGATTTTCATATACAAGTATTATTCGTGAAAGATATTTTATCAAACAGTAACCGAATAAGATAGTTATCACATTAATCATGTCCAACCCAATTTAACAAAGCGCCAATAAATAACTCGAAGTCTCCACCAGCTTCATGGTCAGGATAAATCATCTAAGCACTACAACCAACTCAATAGTTTCTCTAAATTCAACTATGGTTGCGACCATAGTTACTCAATTCTATTTTTTTTTTTAAGAGGAGAAATATTTCATATATAATAGAGTGTTACAAGCCGTCCTGGCTAGATCAACTATTTTACAGACATGAAAGATAACTTCAAAAGTTACCATTGACTCTACAATTTAACAACTAACCTATAAATCTACAAAACCGATACAAATTATAATTAGATTGAAGCGGAGCATATCCTACACTTCAACGTAACTTTTCGTAACTTGTTAAGCCTTACAGATTACACAAATAACGCTAAAAACAGCAAACACATAACATACAACACAAATTATAATGAGGAGGACAGACGGAGTCACGCCAACAAAGGTGTACTCAATTCTATGTGTCACATTTATTTATGTCTTCCATGTTTAAAATCTTTGTAGACATAAACCGTCTCGTATATAACTATGAGTGATAAATGAATAACGTATGTGATCGAGAAACACACGACATTACATCAATTGAGTAACAAGATTCTACGACTAAACTTGGCCGTAATATACAACATAATACGAGATATTAACGTCACAATTACATGGTTTTTACTGGACATTGTGATTAGATGAAAGATAAACCAAGAAGAGGGGCACATGATTACAAATGATCCATCTAGATAGAAGGTGCACAAATTCCATACTTCTTCATGATCGGTGTCCCGTTCACAAATGTAGAACCTGTCACCATTTGGGAGGAATCCGAATCGAAAGCGCTAGGATCCCATGCCATGAGGGGAAGAAAACCTGGACTTGGTGCTGCATTCATGAAGCGGAAGGGATTCGGAGGCGTTGGGACCTCCAACGCACCTTCCAACATCTTCACGACGAGGCTCATCAACGGCCTTGGCTCGGGCCTGTACTGAACGCAGCAAAGAGCCAGCTTCACCATCCTTTCAGCCATTTCAGTATCCTTTGCCTCAATGGCACATGCACTCATCAAGTCCCCCAGTTCTCCTTTCTCAAACTTAGTCCACACCCATGTTGGGAACCACTCTTGGCAGTCCGGCAGTGTGACATCCATGTTCCTTCTCCTGCCTATGATTTCAAATAGAAGCATCCCAAAGCTATATACATCACACTTGCGTGTTACCGGTGAGGGCATCCAGAGCTCAGGTGCTGCGTAGCCTGGAGTTCCCCTTCCTCCGGTCATGGCTATATGAGTGTTGTCCCGGTTACAGAGCTTGGCCAGACCAAAATCAGCTACTTTAGGACAGAAGTTGGCGTCCAAGAGGACATTACCCGGTTTTATATCGTAGTGGATGATCTGATGCTGGCAATCTTCGTGCAAGTAAGCAATACCTCGAGCCGTCCCAACGGCAATCTCATGGAGCTTTTCGAATCCTAACTTTTTGTTCTCGCGGAACAGGTAATGATCAAGCGAGCCATTCCCCATGTACTCGTAAACCAGGGCCCGTAAACATTTCTCGAAGCAGTACCCGTATAGCCGGACCAGGTTGACATGGTGCGTTCTTCCTAAGGTACTCACTTCTGCCTTGAACTGCTCCTCGATCCTCTTGTCGGACGTCCCGTTTAGAACCTTCACTGCCACCATCGTTCCATTGCTGAAAACACCCTTGTAAACCGATCCGAAGCCGCCCGAGCCTAACAAATGATTGAAATTATCCGTCGCGATAGCCAGTTGCTGAGACGTAAAACTGATTGTTTTTTCTCTCTCCATGTCACCGAGAAATTTGAGCATGGTCGGTGGCATGAACCCAGAGTCTGGACCGACGCTACTACTTCTTGCTTCAGCTCTTTTCAGGCATACTACGACTAGGATAACGATCTTAATTATGACCACAACTGCAAAAATGTAAACGGATCTTATGTTTTTGCCAAACTTAATGAACACTAAGAATAACAATAGAGAGAAACAGAACCTTACTCACGATCACAACAGCGGCAATGACTTGGGCATTTGGATCTGTTGAGCCTGTAGATGACATAACTAGGAGATAGAACTGTTCAAGAACAGTATGCAAAATTGAATTCCATTGATAAAAACTGAACCGACCACTACATTAGTACTGAACGTGCAAGGGTAACCATAGGTTATGTTAAAACCGCGTTGGTTTCACCGGATGATTACAAAAAAACAAGGCCGGCTGATGAGAGCGATATGCTCGTAGTTCTCTACAAAAGCATGCGACAATTAGGGTGGACAAAACAAAGTAGTATGAGTGAAACATAATACTGTAGATATATGATTCCCTTGCCACTTCACCCTTAATCCATATGGATTTCAACTTTACGAGGTAATAGAGTCGGCAATTGGACTTTCGATGAAGACACCTCCTCGCATGTATAACGCCAAAGATCTTGACCAGGATGCTCGTGAAAATATGGTCGTGATCTTGCGTGATCAGGATGCTCAGTAAAGTAAGGTTGTTGAACATGCAGGTTAGCGTTCAGTACTTGATCTAACGACAAAGAACACATAATAATGTGCCAAATATATTGGTACCGGCTATTTTTTTGCTACTGAACAAGAAGTTGCAGCCACGGTATAACACCATGGTCTAAGGAAATATTTAAGTAGAACTAGGTTCTCTAGCCCACTGCTGCTGCTGCAACCCACCTTTTTAGCGACAAAGAAAGGGTTTTTTTTTTTTTTGGTACAAGAACAAACTTTGGTTCCTATCTAGGTTGTAGGAATTTTCCTTTAACCCCGTGTATAATGATAATTAATAATTGCTAATATTTTTTGTGATTTTCTTCTAACACTTTTAGTGACAATTCTTAATAGCATTTTTTTAACGTCACTAAATAAAAGCCATTAGAAATATTTAGAGACGATTGATTGTCTCTATACAAGAGGTAGGAGGAAGATTCATCCAACCGAGGTAGCAGCCAAATTTTTCTCTTTGTACAACCGCTGTTTGTAGCTATGAGGCCGCAGGCTTTCCTTTTCTCACAAAATAGCCTGTCGCTAAATATCAAGAGTGCCATTTTTAGTAGCACCTTAATTTAGTAACAAATCCTAGCTAGTGGACTCTTTTAGTATCATCATTAAATATTTTACCAAACTTGTCACCACCCACCTTTTGCATCATTGAGTGTGGCTAAATGGGAAGTTTTGGAAGCCATGCTTTGCAACAAAACATTTCTGGCAAAAATGTTAGACCTGATATATATATATATATATATATATATATATATATATATATATATATATATATATATATATATATATATATAGATACACACACACACACACACATATAGGGGGCCGATCTGGATCGACCGGTAGATAATATCCACCCAACCGCAACACTTTGTTGCGGTTAGTTTTCTTCTTTCTACACCCACCCACACACCCCCCCACCCCCCACCCGCCAACCGCAACAAAGTGTTGCAGTTGGGATCATTCCCTTTATTTTTTCTTTTCTTCCTACTTTTTGTGGCCCCCACCCCCCAACTGTCCTTTACCCCAAACCGCAACAAAGTGTTGCCGTTCCCCCTCTTCATCCCCCCCCTTCCCTGCCTGCCAAGTGGCAATGGTCCCCCCAGCCCCTTGCCCAAACCGCAACACTTTGTTGCGGTTGCCCTTCCCCCCTTCCGCACCCAACCGCAACACCCTTCCCCCCACCCCCCAACTGCACCCAACCGCAACACCCTTCCCCCCACCCCCTACCCCCCAACCGCAACACTTTGTTGCGGTTGGAATTATTACTCTCCCAACCGCAACAAAGTTATGCGGTTGGTGATGATGCCTTTCCCTCACCCCCACCTGCAACACTGGCCTACCTTTGCATGTGTTCCTGGTCATGCGTTCTATAACACTTCAAGCAATGTCCCGTTTATGTCCTCTTTCTTTCATGCATTATGTAGTTCTTAGTTTTATTTGTTTCCCCTCTTTGAGTCTAATATAACAACCCACAAAATTATTCTGGACTCCATGGCACCGTAGCCTCACTCATGGAAATCTACATGGCTGAGAAATTTCCAAGACAGAAGGGGTCAATGCTTGAGGGAGTATAATGAAATGAAAGCTAGACTTGCATTTGATTACGTGAAATCGTGAATGATATCCTTCTTCATGTGCTGTTGCGTTCTAACTTTAACGTATGCTTTGATTACTTGAGCGGATCATCACTAACTTGAGTTTTGGTTCATAGTGCAGTGTATTTTTGAACAACATAATAGTGATAATACTTCTTATGGAGAAGTTTTGAACAACTAAGCATCATGCCTGCATCCTATTATGTTGTTTTATCTTTTTTATTGGCAGCCGACCATTTAGGGTTGGGGTTTGTCGCATTCGCCCAGATTGGTTCGTTCCAAAAATAATCATTGTAAACTCAAATCGAAGATAACAAAAATACAAATGGAACGAAACAAAAATCAGATCAATCGGAGATTAGATGACCGGTATTACATTTATAAATTCCAAAATAGCGATTTTTTAGGGCGTCAAAATTAGGATTTTTCATGAATTTATAAAAAATAGCTAGAGCTAGATTTTGCCAAAGTGAAAAAAAGAGACCATAATTATTTTTAAAAGATCAATATCAGGAAACAATTTCAGATTTTTCCAAAGACCGGAAAGGGTTTAACTGATACGGGGTACCTTGTAACTTTGCAGTGTAATTTAAAATATCAAGCTAGCGCGATTTTGCGCGAAACTTTTATGAGAACCCTAGGATGTTGGGAAGTTCCATCCCCCAGGAATTTGGGCCATTCCGAAGTCGTTAGCTATTTTTTTGGCCGAAACGGGCTTTTAAGCGCTCGATCCTGACACCGATTCGAGATTTTTGGGCGAAAAGTCCGTAGAATACTTTTTAGATCAAGAATGAATTCGGGAAGCTTAAAATAGCATTTCAAAGCACTTTTGAGATTGTTCTGATGCCGGGGGCATTTTGGTAATTTGCCACCCCGAGAGGGGTATTTTGGTAATTTTACGATGTTAAGTTTTTCAAAGGACTTTTTAGTCCAGAAATGTAAGTAAAACACCTGAAAGGTTGTTTTGAAGCTGATTTGGGGCGTTAGGGTGATAATGAACTCCCGGGGGCATTTCGATAATTTACCTCTCATCGGGGGCATTTCGGTAACTTCCGAAATGCCCCCACCCCAACTGTCCTTTACCCCAAATAATTAACTCACTGCATAATCACCAAAACAGTAATGGAGAACCGAGGCGTGAATTTGATTCACTGTCTTTAAGACTTATTCGTCCCACAACGTGCTAACGGCTTCTTAACAATAGTCTCCCAGGACTGTTACGTCTGAAAATAGGAGCACTCCAAATTTTCAGACTCGGCAAACCAAATAATGTGCAGAACTTTTTCTTTTGGACACAGGAAAAACGAACAGAATTTTTGCGGAAGGAAATTTTGGGATTGAATAAAATAAATAAATATTTATTTATTGAAAATATTTGTGTCCCAAAAAGAATAAAGCATGATGGCCCAAGCCCAAGTCACGAATCGGGCGGGCTGCCGCGCGCGTGTGGTGGACCTTGGGTCAACTTGAGTACCCCCAAGGGGCCCAACTTTTAATTCAAGACTAAGCCTTATAAGGAGATAATATTGGCTTTATTTTTTCAATGTGGATTTTCTTTCCCTTCGAGTTGAACCACCAACTTCAATTTCAATTTTCCCATTCACCTCTCATTTATTTTAAGCTTGTGAATATATAATGATCATTTACTCCACTAGATAAACATAAATACATTTGTTCATAACCAAATTATGGTTTGGAAGCCATTTGAAATTGAGTCAGAGATGGTCCTCCGCAATGGGTTTAAAACCCAATTCCAACCGAAAGTGGTAGTTGCTGGGAAGGAATCAAATGGCAAAATCACGTCTAGCGTGAGTGGGAGTCACCGAGAACTAACTAGGCTGCAAAGTTCTCCCCAGTTGAACGGATCCAACCAGTGCACTGCCACAAATAGCGATGATTTCCATACCATCAGAGCCAGACAGACAGTTGATTCTAACAAGGTTACATGCTAAACTCCGTCCCGGACCCCTGGTGCTAGGGCGAGACCTACTTTTTTCACTGTTTTCTTCTCTCGTATTCATCTTCTTCTTTAATATGTGCCTGTGTTTGCCATTACTTGTCTGGTTATATGGGTTTCCAGCAGAGTTGCTGTGGCGGTTCACAGCATCTGCTTCCATCAGTTGTACGGGGTAACAAGCCTGTTTTCATAAAGCAGGGCCTAAATTAAGAGGAACTGTGGTCCCAATAGCTGTCCCTCATTCCGGCCACTGCAAAATGCCATATTGGAGGACTATGGACTACATCTAGAGCGGTCGAAGATTAATTCTGCAGGGATTTTGTTTTATCTTGTTCTTAGTTTTGAACTTTTATACCTAAAAATGACATCAAGTTTCTGCTTTTAATAATATGTACGTATATGCTGCAGAAAAAAGTGGCAATCGTAATCAACAAGGCTGATCCAAAGGGACAGAATATGATGATAATGTTCTTGATGGTTTTGTACTTCCCGTTTATCGTCTTGTTCATTCTGGACTTCTTCACCTAATATAGAGAGGAAAATACGAGGCCGAAACGAGCTATACATCGGGGAGAGGGGGGGGGGGGGGAGGGGTTGATTTGTGTGGTCTAAAGTGAGACCTCACATTAAGTGATTGATGATCCGGGGTCGTTTGTAAATTCTTTTAGCTGGCAATGATGTAATGAACAAGAGTCAACAATCGTAAAATTCCTTCATTCATTTGGTTAATATATGTTGGAGGAGATTCTTACTCGTCAGTCAGTTCTGTAGGACATGCATCCAATACTGTGCATAAACTGATCGCATAGGAGTTGTGCCTTGATTGAGTAGATTTGTACTGAAGCAAATGCTAACAAAGGAAGGAAGAAGAAGGAAAAGATGAAGTTGAAATGGTATATCTAAACAAAATTCTACAGGTGCTCAGAACCACATGCAAGGAATTTACAGAATCAGGAGCAGACACTAATTGATAGAACTATGATGGGATGTTAGGAGAGTGGCAAAGAGAAGCTCATTCCAAGTGTCAGGGACCCCAGGCAGGCACCAATGGCTGCAGTCTTGGATCATCCCTGGATTCCTACCAGTATTATGTGCCTTGGCTGGCCTGAAAATTGAAGGATGCCCATCTTTTCTGTAGTCTGTCATCCTCGTAACGTTCAGATAGAACACCGGGGTCTTCATTTCCGCTATCACGGATTCAAGGATGCTCATCATCCATGGATATGGAGCCAGGTGAGTTTCATTGGTTATCGGCTCCGTCTCGCCATCACAATTCCCTCCAGATTGCCATTGTCCTCCTCTGCCAATGTCACAAAAACAGAATCTCCAATCACTGCATAGATACAAAAAAAAAAAGATTTTTGTATGTTTTTTTTTTACTTGAAATGGGAAGCAGAATATCCACGAAAGAAGACCCTGGTACGACGGGGGTTAACGTGGGAATCAACCCATTGTGCCCATGTCTTCAAGGCCCTTGTATATGCATCAGCTACTTCTAGTCTGGTATACACATGATTGCCTTCCTGGAAGTAATTGTTGCTGAAAAAAGACATTTCCCAGCATATCAGCTGCTTTACTTCTGGAAGAAAGCATCATAATAGCACACTACATAAGTACTTGACTATTAGGAAATAACCCAAAAATCACCCTTTGTTTGTTTTCTGGTGAGTCCACCAGTGACCAGTGTTGAAGATGATAATATCAGCATCATGGTACTTCCTGGAAGAGCCCTGTATCATGTCTAGCCTCAGCATCTCTCTTCGTGTTCCGGCCTTATCTGCGATCTTCCATTCTTGAACCAGGAACGGCGATTTTATGAAGTCAATTGAGCATCTATAATCCTACACATAGTTCAAAAATTGATCATAAACATGAAATTTTCAGCAAAAGAAAAAAAAGAGTATAATTATTTATCTTTATCTTGAGAATGACCTTAAATCTGAAGGAATAGAACCCTTGAGTCCTAAATTGCCGGCGGCCTGAAGCTTCAAAAACTCTGCTTTTATTATACAGTGATGCTCTCAGAGCACAAACTAGAGATTCCCACATGTTCCTGTTCAGTGAATCCCCCACAAACACCACTCTTTTTCCTCTCAACATCTCCAACATTTTCAACCCATCAAACCTACAAAAATCAAATTCAGGAAAAAAAAAAAGGACACACCACATTGATTAAAAATTAAGGGAAACAAGTTAATATATTGCACTAAAATCATTGCTTTTGGCAGTAACGGGTCAACCTTGGAATGTGGCAGCCATGTGGCTTCCATCGGAGCTTCAAGTAACCTGAATCCGTCCGTCCGTTGTTGAAGCAGTTGAAGGAGTCGTCGATAAACGGGCAAGACCCGGGTAAGTAAAGCGGACCGAAGCCATCAGCAATCCACTGACCATCAAAGATATCACAAGAACTGATGTCATTGCCTACTTCCCCTGTTTCTGTCACGTTCTGGTGGCATTCTTGGCCTTTGGCAGTGACACTACAAGTGCCAGAGGAGTTATAAACGAGATGGGTATTTGAAGAAAGCATGGAAGGGAGGGAGGAGATGAAGGTGGCGGCTGAATGGAGGCCGGAAGTCAGGTTGGTGGTGTTTGTGGTGGTGGTAGGGGAGGTGTCAGAGGCAGAGAAGAAGAAAATCAGAGCTATGGTTACAAGCAAGATGATGGTTGAATGAGTTCTTGATTTCGACCAGGAGGAAGAGAGGTTTCTTAGGAAAGTGGTGAGGTGGTTCATGAGGTTCTTGAAAGAGTCCATTGGAGGAGAGTGGTGTGAAAGTGATACAGAGGAGGTCCTGAAGGAGGAGGGGAAACTGGTGGAGGTTTTCTGAGTTTGTGTCTGCTGCTTTAATGGCGGTTAACTGGTTAAGTAGTGAGTGAGGAAGTTGAGTTGAATCAAAGGCAAATCATGGGCATGACGCATGAGATTTGGGCTGAAAACCGTCATTTCATTTGGGCGTTTGCTCAATTTTAGGCGGCAATAGAAGTTTCAAATTCTTCTTGTTGAAAGTCAGAATTAACCTCTTGACACGTGCTAGGCTTTCTTGAATTACACAAACAAGCTGTCGTACACGTAATCCGTGTGCAAAAACAAAGTTAATATTATAATATTTTTATAATATTAAACTTGACCCTTAAAATATAATTTGCTTATATTTTTTTTAATGAATTTTGAATTATGAATTGAAGAGCAAAAATATAGTTATTAAATTAAAATTTGTTCAAAAATCAAGTATGATATATGATTGTTTTAAAATGTGAGATCAAACATAGCCTTAAAGTGGTTATTTACTATTTAAGTTTTATTTTTTGTATTTTTTTTAACAATTCTCTTATGTCAAGTGTCATCGTACTAAGTTGACAGTTAAAAAGGGTGTTCCACTAAATCATGTTTTCCCTAAATAAGTAATATAAAAATATAGATAGATGATCCTTACTAAATTTTTAATGATTTCAAGAAATAGAAAAAAAAAAGTACAATAGTAACTTCAAAAAAGGCTTTACCACATGTTACTCTCTCTTAATTTTTGGCCTAATTTTGATGCTTTGTAAGGAATAACAAGGTTCACCACATGAAACATGATTGTGATCATTGTTTTATTCGTCTTAACTAGCATTCCCGGTGAATTCAAGAAGAAAGATATTGAAGATACTTTGTCTGAAACTTCGATTTAATACAACACGACTGGTGAAATCTCGTCCATCACCACAATCGATCAATGTCTAAGATAACTAAGACGTGGTATTCTGAAAAAGACTGCATTTGAAAGCGCTGAGCCTGCAATGATGGGCACTCCTTCCCTCTAATTTCTTAAGGTTACAAGAATGGAAATCAACCTATTGTTCAACTAACCCTAGCTACCTCCTGAATATAGAATTCTGAACTAACTCCAACTATCAGGGTTTGCTTAATGTCATGGGGCTTGGTTTGGAGATGAATGAAAACTGAAAATGTACAAAGGACCTAATAGAAAATCAAGCTCTGAATGTTATAAAGAGGTTTAAGATAACCATGATTCAGTTTTCTTTCAACGGAGACTGCAGATATACATGATCTCATTTATTTACTAGTGGAGTTAAAAGAGTAGATACATACTCTCAAGTGCTCATCTCGAACAGTGCTACAAAGGCACTGTTGTATGTTTGTAATCTTGTCCCTTCTTTTACATCATTTAAGCCAAGAAAAACCTACTTATCAAAGCAATATGTGGCATGCCACAATCATCAACCAAAGCCCAGATAGAGCACCCTTGGAAGTCTTGGGAGCCAGGTTTTCTCCAGCTTGGATGTGCTCAGCCACATTAAAGTCACCTGTGCAGCATGTTTATCATAAATCAGGACAATCCAGGAAGACGAAATGAGAAGCTGCTTACAAACTTACCTCTATTAGGACCGTAGCCACATCCTTCCTTGATCGTCTCTTTCACATACTTGATAGTAGCCCTGTTGTAGAACTCAAAGTGTGAAAATATGCCCTCGAGACAATCTAGCACGAGGTGTGTCTCAGTTAGGCATGGCCCTTGACAGTATTGATCAACATATCCAGATGGCACGTTAAGGTTTCCGCTCGCTGTCAATCTATACGATTCCTCACAGCTGCTGTAAATCTGTATCTATACATAAATGAGAAATCATACAATATCGAACAACTCTTTCATCGGCTAAGTCATAGTCTGAGAGTCTGTTGATTTCCCAAGAAAATTAAGGAAATAATCTAAATTTGGTATGAAAGAGCATAGAAGTTTAGCATTTTCATTTCCTACTTTAGTATCCTATTCCTTTTTCTTTCTTCCTATTAAGTTTTATCCTTGTCGTTTCCATTTTCTGTTTTCTCTTCGACCAAGGAATGATTTGGCTGTTTAATCAAGGCTTCAAAAGTCTTTCAGACAATAGTAAGATTCTGGGACTGTAAGGATTATTTCAGAAACAACTTTGGAAACAGAAAAGATGTGAAAAATGATGTGTTTACCAGATAGGACAAAATTTGAAATTAGAAAATATAAAAAGTATGCAAACAGTTCGTGCAACACATGCACTCAGGTTCTTGATAACTCAACAATACTTCCGACCACTTCAGAACCGGACACATGAATCTTGTAGTGCTATTCCAATTCATCTAGGCCATAAAAGTAATACATGTGCGTGATGGAGATGTAACTTACATACTTATCATTGAAACATAGCAAAGCTTTGGCGACAATCTGAGACGGATCAGCACCAGCAGCTCCTGTTTGCGGCAGATTCTCATTTCCTGCTCCCGCAGCTCCTGTTTGAGGCAGATCATCATTTCCTGCTCCCCCAGCACCTGTTTGAGGCAGGTTACCATTTCCTGCACCCGCTGCTCCTACTATAGGAGTTAGAGGCAAATATTCGTCTGCCTCTCCTGCCATAGATTACATGTAAGAATGAACGTCAATGATCATACATAACAGTTTAAATGGGAAACGATGTTTGTCCAGCATACCTAATCTGAGTGCAAAAACAGAGAGAGAGATCAAAGCTAATAGGCAGTGCTTGATGGTAACTGAGTGTGCCATTACAGGAAGGAGTACAGAATTACAGATTATGGAATAGAAGTGTCACATTAAGGCTAATTATATATAGATGTAACCAACAAATAGCTGGCTTCTAATTGCCACTTCTACCTAATTGTAACATGAGCAATATTCTTACTTTACAACTACCGTACAAAATCATAAATTGATGCATGCAGAAAAACAGATTTGAAAAAGCCCACAAGTGGGGTCCATCTTTATCACAAGGCAGGGGTGTGATCATCTTGGCAACTAAAATTTGTCCACATGTATACTATCAATATTTACTTTTTTAAGTGTGTAACCTATATGCAAAGTAAAGTAACAATCTTATGACAGCAGAAAACAACAGCATTTCAAAAGGTCTTTTTGGTGTATCAATTTGGATTGAAAAATGTGAAAGAATAGGTTATCTGCTCTGAATCTTGGGTTGAAAATGGATAGGGTAAAGATGACTAAGAGGAGAAGGCAGTTGGGCAGCAAGCCACCAACTTTTACTTGCTGATAAGTTTATACTTGACAGTTTCAAACCTAAACATGATATTTAATTCTTACACTACAAGCTATGGTTGCTTTGCACATGTTTCCTGATAAATTGTGCAAGAATGCTTCGCTAGTAAGAAAATTTTTATTGACTGTGGCTTAAGTAACAGTTTATGTAAGCGAAGGTCCCAACTTTGCTACCGGAACTCTCACCCAAGGTTTCAGGAATTGTCGAACAGGAACTGCACCAGTTGGTATAGAATAAGTAGAGAACTCTAATATGCTAGCTAACTGCCCGATGTGATAGAAGAGGAAAAGGAAAAAACTAAAGCAAAAGTAATCATTATTACCACATCCAGTGCCATAGGCCATACTATCCAGGCATTGCCTTGTACACTAAAAGGCAATGGCCAATTAACAAAAATGTACTCTTAAATTGGTTATAGTAACAAAAATGTAGGCTTAGAGCATACAGTCCTGGGCCACCTTGACACATGCCCATGCACGGTCCTACAAAGCAACATTCTGTCACCCATATTCTATATGAGCCAGAGACATTTTGGCAATTCAGCTTTTTGAGCGACTGAAAAGCAACTTTTTCTACAGATAAACAGTAACCATATTTGCCAGAGTAGACAGCGAGATGAATATTTGCCATACAAACAGATGGTTTGAGGAATAAATCTGTCGTCATGGCCATTAAACACTAGCAACCGGAACAAAAGATTTGTCTCCAGAATAATGCATTCACTTTTCATAGATCCTTCCTAAGAGAAACTTCAAAAGAAAAGTTTGCTTTCTGTTTATTTTTAAACAAATCAGAAAGTACATTAAACACGAGCTTTTCAAGCATAGTCCAGCCCACTATGAAGAAAAGGGAAAAGGAAAGAGAAATATAATGCATAAGCAAAATGGTTCTACAGGTGGTTCAGTACAAGAACTAGGTTTACCTTATTGAACCATAAAAATTAAGTTGTATAATTCATTTGAATCTCCTATACTATGCAACAAAGATGCTGTCTACTTGACATAAAACTTGGGGTGGTGACCCAGACAAGACAGCAGAAAAACCACATAACCCTACCTTAGTGTAGTTGATCTACAAGACTCATCAGTCGGCTATTAAAGCATACAGGCCTATCAATAAAATTAGCTGTTCTTACAGTCCATGTACAAAGAGCTGCCTCTTATTTGCTACTATAGATGCAATTATACCAGGACAATTCTTCAAACTTCCTGCTGATTCGAGAGCGGTCAGATAACAAATAAACCAGAGATAGCACGGCCTAGTTCATACATTTCGAATGGGTTCAGGTGGTAAAGTTCACAAAAGGTAAGTTTAAAATACTTCCAAAATAGTATATGTTTCTGATTTGGCAGATACAATTTCCATATCCATGTTAAGCCTAAGCTTATTAGTTGCTCCGAAAAACATTAAACTCCTAATCAATATCCCAATGAGTCTATAGATAAACTCTCACTTTATTTACACCCCTTTAAAGGAGGTAACCAGTAAGCTTCAGTCACTGGAAGCTTAATATGCAATTAAAATGGTTGGTAAACAAACAGATGACAGGACAAAACACACAAAAATTTGTACAGATTTATAGAGTATAAGAATTGAGATTAAACCATGCTGTTAAATTACTTCTCATAAAAATATACAATCCAGTGGAACACATAGCATTGGAGAACAATAAAAAAAATGACCAGCATGATAGTGGAGATATGTTTACATACCTACAATATACTCCATTCCACAAACTGAACAATGCAAAATTGCAGCCTGTTATGTGATAGCTACATCTTTCTTTAAAGCCAAAGGCTAAAAAGCAGCCCATATCCTTGAAGAAGTAATAGCAATTATACTGAAGGAATATACTACAAGCTAGGCACAGGCTTTAGAGACGATCCTCTCCAATCATACTTCTTCAATATACCACGGGCCTCTTCAAAGCATGCTGACTGAACCAGAGCGTCAATAAACAAATTACATGTATAGGAATCCGGGGTACATCCATTTGTCTCCATTGACAGAAACAACTCTTTAGCTTCACCCAATCTTCCTGATACGCACAAGGCTTTGATAAAAGCGCTGTAAGTAAAATTGTCAGGACTCAGATCTAATCTCAGCATGGTTACAAATAGCTTTTGTGCTTTCTCAACCTTATTCATTCTACAATAACCTTGAATAAGAGCATTGAAAGAGAAAACATCTGGCTTTATTCCATTAAGTTGCATCTTCCTTAACAGTTTTGCTGATCTAGCAATATTCCCGATCACACAAAAAGACCGAATTAATACATTATAGCAAATAGCATTTGGCGTGATTCCCCACTCTACCATCTCTGAGAAACAGTCAAAAGCATCCTCAATCTGATGCGCCCGGCAAAGACCATCAATTACGGAACTAAAAGTGAATATATCTGGCTTAAAACCATGCTCTAAAAGCATCTCCAGAAGCTCCTGTGCCCTAACTACATCCCCAGTCTTGCAATGTCCACTTATGAGAGTGTTGAAAGTAACAAGATTAGGAGCAATACCTCTTTGACACATCTCCCTGAAAATTTCTGATGCTCTGTCCATCATATTTGTTTTGCAGATGCAATCAATGACCATGTTATATGAGAAGACATTCACTAGAAGTCTCTCCTCAAACATTTTATTTACATACCTATTCCCCTCTGCTAAGCTCCCTGCCTTGTACAAAACCTCAACAAGGGCAAGATAAGAATTAAACCCCAGCTTCACTCCTCGCTGTACAAAATTATCTAATAGATTGCATGTCTCCTGGAGATCTAAGCCTTTAACCAAACAAATGATTGTGATGTTGAACGTTGAACTATCAGGAATATAACCTCTTTCCCCAATTTTTCTCAGAAGAATAGCAGCTTCCCTGGGCATAGAATTAATAGAAAGGCAATGCAGGATAGCCTCAAAAGCCACCTTAGGCAAGTTGGGTTCCCTCTCAACAAATGCAGATAACAATTCAAATGCCTTCTGTGGAGGCACACAACGAAATACCCCATTAACCAATGATCTAAAGGTAGCATCATTTCGAATCACATTCCTCTCTTTCATTCTTTCTAGTACCCTAAACGCTTCATCGACCCTTTTTGCAGTACAGAACCCATCAATCAAAATTGTATATGTAAACACATTGGGTAAAATTCCTAATCCCTCCATCTGTTTTACTAAACGAAGCGCCTCATCTACCACGCCAACCTTGCAAACTCCATGTATAAGGATATTATACGTAAACCTATCCGGAACGCACTTATCTACCTGCATCTGTTGGAATTTCAGATAAGCCAAGTCGAGCGAATTCGAATTCACCAACCCGTCTATCGCTGCATTATACAACCGTGTACTTGGATTTAAACCCAA
>JAVXUP010004816.1:0-25793 GCA_033070095.1 Escallonia herrerae | reverse complement strand
CCCCCCCCATGGCCCCCTCCCCCTTCCCCCCCTTTACCTTCCCCCCTTCCCCCCATCTCCCCCCATGCCCAACCGTAACTCTTTATTGCGGTTGGCCCCCCTTCCCCCCACGTGGTGTCCCCCTCGCCCGCCACGTGGCCTCCCCCTTCCCCTATGGCCCTCCTTCCCCCGTCCTCCCCCTGCCCATGGCCTCCCCATGCCCCAACCCCAACACTTTGTTGCGGTTGGCATGCCAACCGCAACAAAGTGTTTGGTCCCCCCACCCCCACGTGGTGTCCCCCCCCCCTTCCCCCCGTGATGCCCTCTTCCCCATGGCCCCCCTTCCCCCTCCCGTGATGCCACGTGGTGTCCTTCCCCCTCACTCACGGATTTTTTTCTGTCTTCTTTCTTTCTTTCCTTCGCTTTTTTCTCTTTATAATCCCTCATCCCCGAACCCTTTCTTCCACTCTCCATCATCTTTACCAACTATCTTTATACTCCATATCTCACCTACAACAATACAAACAAAAAAATTTTACGCTAGCAGCTCGGTGGATAACCCCTAGAAGATCGGTGGATTTTTCTTTAAATATATCAAGTCAAAACAAGTAAGTATTTTTTGGCTTTTCTTGTAATTCAATGTTAATTTCAAAGTTCAAAAATAGTCATTGTAGACTCAAATCGAAGATAATGAAAATACAAATCGAAGGAAACAAAAATCAGATCAATTGGAGATCGGATGAGCGGTATTACATTTATAGATTCCAAAATAGCGATTTTTAAGGGCGTCTAAATTAGGATTTTTCACGAATTTATAAAAAATAGCTAGAGCTATATTTTGCCAAAGTGAAAAAAAAAGACCCTAGTTATTTTTAAAAGATCTATATCAGGGAAAAATTTTAGATTTTTTCAAATACTAAAGGGGTTAACTCATACGGGGAACCTTGAAACTTTGCACTATAATTTAAAATATCAAGCTAGCGCAATTTTGTGCGAAACTTTTATGAGAATCCTAGGATATTGGGAAGTTCCATCTCCCAGGAATTCGGGCCATTTTGAAGTCGTTAGCTATTTTTTTGGCCGAACGGGCTTTTGAGCGCTCGATCTGGACACCGGTTCGAAATTTTTGGGCGAAAAGTCCGTAGAATACTTTTTAGATCAAGAATGAATTCGGAAATCTTAAAATAGCATTTCAATGCACTTTTGAGATCGTTCTGATTCCCAGGGGCATTTTGGTAATTTGCCACCCCAAGAGGGGTATTTTGGTAATTTTACGATGTTAAGTTTTTCAAAGGACTTTCTAGTCCAGAAATGTTGGGAAGTTCCATCCCCTAGGAATTCGGGCCATTCCGAAGTCGTTAGCTATTTTTTTGGCCGAACGGGCTTTTAAGCGCTCTATCCGGACACCGGTTCGAGATTTTTGGACAAAAAGTCCGTAGAATACTTTTTAGATCAAGAACGAATTCAGGAAGCTTAAAATAGCATTTCAAAGCACTTTTGAGATTGTTCTGATGCCAGGGGCATTTTGGTAATTTGTCACCTCGAGAGGGGTATTTTGTTAATTTTATGGTGTTAAGTTTTTCAAAGGACTTTCTAGTCCAGAAATGTAAGTAAAATACCTGAAAGGTTGTTTTGAAGCTGGTTTGGGGCGTTAGGGTGATAATGAACCCCCGGGGCATTTCGGTAATTTGTCGCTCATCGGGGGTATTTTGGTAATTGAACATTGTAAAATTTTCCGCAACTGGAGGAAAGAGTCTTTATTTTTATTTTATTTAATTCTATGACTTGTTGAGAATGATATAATTTTTATTTTTTAGATTTCAGTATAAATATGGATGCAACTGGAGGAAATACTTTTTGTGAAGATTCTGATCCACCTTACTTGGGTCAAGTTTTTCAAACACTGGACGAAGTTGAAGCATACTATAGAGCATATTCGAAAACGATAGGTTTCGGTATTAGAACTAAGACTACTAGAAAACGGGCGAATACAGATCAAATTTGTGGAAGACTATTTGAGTGTCATAGAGGAGCACCGTATGTACCCCCGGTTGTTCGGATCAGTGACGAAGGGCCATCAAGACAAAGAAAACGGGACACATTTCCGGGTACTGGCTGCAAGGCCCATGTGTATGCAGTACACCGAAAAAATGAAAACCATTGGGTTGTGACGGGAGTGGAGTTGAGCCATAATCATCAGTTGATGACCCCTAGTAAGATTGGTCAAATTCATCAACACCGAGAAATAAGCGCGGCACACAGACAACTGATATTTACAATGGCCGAGGCTAAAATTCCACCTTCTAGAATGATGGGGGTTTTCTCAAGCCAGGCTGGGGGGATTGACAAGTTGAGTTTCAACGAAGTAGACCTTCGAAATGAACTTCGTGCTCAGAGGAGAGAGTCTTTCGGTAAGAGTGATTCTCAAGCTACACTTGATATCTTCAGGCACCTTCAGAGTGAGAATTCTGGCTTTTTCTATAGTCTCCAACTGGATGATGAGAACCGCATTAGTACTATATTTTGGGCGGATGCCCGTTCTAGAGCTGCTTACCAAAATTTTGGGGATGTTGTGACGTTTGACACCACATACCGCACAAATAAGTACTCTATGCCTTTTGCTCCGTTCACCGGGGTGAACCACCACTATCAGTCAATCTTGTTTGGCTTTGCCCTGCTTAGGGATGAGACGGAGGAGTCATTTACGTGGTTATTTGAAACGTGGCTTAAAGCAATGTATCATATTCCTCCAAAGACCATCATCACCGACCAAGATCTGGCAATGAAAAATGCAATCGCTAAGGTCCTTCCAGATACTCACCATGGCCTGTGCACATGGCACATAAGCAACAAATATCCCGAACGGCTTCACAATGTATATGCAAACCATCCGACATTCAAGACTGACTTTAATACATGTGTGAAGAAATCGTTGACGGTAGACGTGTTCGAGGAGAGGTGGGCCAAGTTAATGGATGATTACTATTTGCACAATCATGAATGGTTACAATCGTTGTATGAGATCAAGACACAGTGGGTCGGTGCCTACACCAAGAAGTTTTTTGCAGCCGGAATGACTACGACCTCGAGAAGCGAAGGTATGAATGCATTCTTTGATGGGTACGTAGGCCATTCTTCAAGTATAAAGAGTTCGTACTAGAGATGCAGAAAGCCCTTGACAGGCAATTTTTCCTTGAGAGAGAAGCCGACGCGGCTACAGTTTACAGAGAAAGAGCCATAGTAGTTTTTTCACCTTTGGAGGCTCATGCGGCTCAAGTCTATACCAAGGAAATGTTTAGACAGTTTCAAGAGGAACTACTAAAGTCGAATCAATATAGCATGACAAAGTTGCACGAGTATTCCACCAGAGTGATCAAGGTTTATGCTTTGACAAATGTGACGAATTTCGCCAATCCGTGCTCTTCGTCGGCTCCGAGGAGCAGAAGACATTTTACCGTAGAAGTTTGTATGGACACCGGGTTGGTTAATTGCAACTGTCAACTGTTTGAGCATAAAGGTATACTTTGTCGACACGCGTTGAGGGTTTTTAGCGCCAAGAATGCTCATGAAATCCCTCCACAGTATATCTTGGAACGGTGGACGAAGGAAGCCAATAGAGTCCACGGTCACATTCCTTACGTGCCCAATGTTTCAGTTGATTTCGAGCAATCTGAGACGCTGCGATATAATCACCTTTGTAACATCATGCACGGTTTATCATTGGATGCAGCGTCAACATTTGATGGGTACAGGTATCAAGTTGAAGCAGCCGCACGGGATAAGGCTAACCTTGCACAGTTTAGGATGGCATTACCAGAAAGATGGGACACTCCGACTAGTCGGACGACTCCAGCCGGTAGATTCAATCGAGCTTCACAGCCAGTCATTGACGGCACTAGCCTGCAAGGTGAGGAGGACGACATTTTTGATCCAATTATTTCTCAAACAAAAGGGCGAAAACGAGCAATACGCATGAAGAATCCGATTGAAGAAGCAACGGGTCAAAAAAAATTGCGAAAGTGTGCGTTGTGTAATAAGATGACTGATCATGACAAGAGAAACCATTATAAAGTGTTAGGTATCGAACCTGGCAGTATGGTCGAGGAGGACGATGATGATGATCAGTGTTAGGGTTAATGTTTCAGTTGTATAAATTGAACTTTTATAATGTTTAAATTTGTGATTTGGTTTGTGGAATCATAGCTTCCGAAAAATTACGTAATTTTTTTTGTCACTTTTTTTTTGCTCATTAAACCTTAGGCACGCTAGTTAGCCCATTTGTATCAATTTCGAAAAAAAATGAGACACATTATTTTTTGGGTTTTCCTATGAAGGGCCTGTTCGGGCACACTTTAAGGCCCAATTCATAGCTTTCGAAAAATTACGTAATTTTTTTGGTCACTTTTTTTTTGCTCATTGAACCTTAGGCACGCTAGTTAGCCCATTTGTATCAATTTTGAAAAAAAACGAGACACATTATTTTTTGAGTTTTCCTATGAAGGGCCTGTTCGGGCACACTTTAGGACCCAATTTATAGCTTTCGAAAAATTACGTAATTTTTTTTTGTCACTTTTTTTTTGCTCATTGAACCTTAGGCACGCTAGTTAGCCCATTTGTATCAATTTCGAAAAAAAAAACGAGACACATTAATTCAATTTCAAACCTTAATATCCAAAATCCAACAATAGAAATAATAAAACATACGAACGTCTACTACATCTCAGGATAATGGTAAGGAAGGCGTCTAGCTACACCCTTTTTTAGCTCCCAGGCTATCCTATATCTAAACGTCAAGGCATCGTTTCGAGACCACGTTTCATATTCGAGCACATCTGAGCGAGCTATGTAGTCCATGTACTTGAGGACGTAAATCCCGCAATCATGACTGTTATATTGCTTTGGTCGGTTTTCTATCGTCACGACCGTCCAAGGATCTATCATGGTTTTGCTCATGATGGCTTCCCCCTTAAAATGTCGACACGCTAGTGGAATGATAGTAGTCTGCATCCAACAATAAAAAAGGTTATCAAGCCTATGTAACAAGAAGAATAGACTATGAGCGAAGGTCAAGATATAACTAACCACCGCATTGATGTACGTGGAGTACATCTGCGCCAGCTGCCGACCAGGTTCGTCTTCCCTTAGGCTATCGTATATGTGGACCACTTTATTCTCTGGAAAGAGAACTAATAGGAAGAAGTGGCTTGCATGAAGAGCAGGTAGCATGATTAGGTTCGCCTCAGCTGCGTGACATTGATAGTCCTTGTTCAAGTAGGAAAGCATGTTTGCAGATGGTCACCATTCACACTTGCTTGTCCCTCGCTTCCTCCTCCATTCTGTGAACTCCTTCATGCTATTCACCATGAAGGGGATAACAAAAGAGGCATACATGTTGAGCTTCAAAGTTTGGCAGGGGTTATAATTTAGCTCTCTAACACGCAGCAGATCTATATAAGCGTCAATGAGAAAATTCAAAATATCTGTGTTCGGCGCCAACAGTCTTAGATCTGAGTGAGCTAGGAATGAAGCAACAGGAAAGTCTGCTGTAGCGATTGGCTCATGCCCAAAGTAGTGCCGGTCGATCCAATCCCTTTTGGCCGGACTCAATGGCTTCGTCGATTGTCCTTTATCCGACCGGATGCTTGGGCGCGATGCCTGGATTCCTACTTGGGTCACCTAAATCTGGGGCTGAGAGTCGTAAGCGTCAGGAGGCAAGCGAGTAGACGGCTCCCACACTTGACTCTGGGGCTGATAGCCGTACACGTCAGGAGGGAAACGAGTAGATGGCTCCCACACCTGACTCTGGGACTGAGAGTCGTACGCGTCAGGAGGCATGCAAGTAGACGACTCCCACACCTGACTCTGGGGCTGATAGTCGTACGCGTCAGGAGGCAAGCGACTAGACGGCTCCCCTTGGTAACCCTGTACGCAAGACTAAAGTTTTGAACTTCAGTCTTGTACCTCTCAATGGACCTCTTGAGATTGTCAGGAGCCTGCGCGACAAACCAGTCAAACCCCTCCAGCTGCTTGAACACCTCAGTGCCCTGGTCAACCTAAAAAACATGCATACAAAATATGGCTAATCATTTCAGGCATGGTAGATAAGGTGCGCAAATAAAAATTGAAACAACACTAGCATGACTTACAATGTTCAATGCCCAGAACTGGTCATAGATCTCACGTGGCGCATACGATGTCTTCCTCGCCTGGGAAGGGCGATTCACCCTCGTGCGCGTCACCTTGAGAAACCATTGCAAGTACTCCTCACTGCTGATGCTGTCGGCCTTCAGCGATACAAGGCTATCATATGTTTCTTGCCAGGTATTCCACTGTTGCACCTCGTCGCTCAACAAATTCAAGGCATCAGGCACCTCGAAGTTCGGCCCTCGACCACTCCTGTATGGCCGCATGTCTACAGCGGGTTTTGGTATCCCTTGTAGACAGCCAGCTTGCCTCATAGCTCGATCGGGCATCTGAAACTCACATACTTCGAAGTGAATAAGCGGCACCCGAACCAAACCTGCCAGCACGTACGACACCGGAAGTTGCCAACACCACTCATCCAACCGATGCATCACCTTGCTATATGGCTGCCACGTCACCTGGGATGCATTGAGTATCTCTAGTTCCCCCCGATAGAACTTTAGATGGTGGTGCAGGTCTACCCGTCTCCTCCGGTTGGTCGTAGGCCCCCAGGCCCACACCCTAGGCCACGTCTCATCGGAATATTCCCGCGGTTGTGGACGACCCGTGGGTAGCCTCTCGTAAGACCAAACCTGTGAATGCAAACATTATCTGGAATTAGCACATTAATGCTAGAATATATTGACACGTCAACCAAGAAATAAATGCTCAAACCTGTAATAGAGTGAGGCAGGCGGCAATGGACTTGGCACCCTTTCTCGTAGCTTTGTGCAGTGCTCGATATAGGTGCGCAAGGACAGCTGAACCCCACGAATACGAGTATACCTCCTCAAGATCCTCCAAGAACACCATATACTTCGGATGCACCGTGTTTTTCGAATGCGTCGGAAGTAATATGGCTCCAATAATATACAGAAGGAATGCTTTCGTATACGTCACGAAATCGTGAGGAGTGTATTCATCCGGTAGCACGCCATACTGCTCTCTCAGCCATTTAAGTTTGATGCCGTTCGTTGTAAGAGCTTCCCTCGGAATTCCAAGGAAATACTGCCTAGCCATCTTCGCTATGGATGCAGACGTTTTGCTCGAAGTAATGGGTTTGCCGTGACATGGGATTCCAAGTATAAATCCGACGTCCTCTAATGTAATAGTCATTTCACCAAACCGGAAGTGAAATGAGTTCGTCTCGCTCCTCCATCGTTCAACTAGAGCGGATATAAGGCAATCGTCGTGTCGAGACCAAATCCCAGGATCGGTGAACATAGATAAATTTTGACGGTGTAATAGTTGTATTTGTTCCTCGTTTAGTACCCACTCATCGTGGTAACTTGTGCTTTGAATTGTTTCCAAAACACCCTATCGACACCGTCAAATACGTGCCTCGCGACGTGGTCATCGTCATCGTATAGGATTGATGTATCATGAGGTCCGGCGTTGAAATCCATATATCTAAGAACAAAATATAATCATAAACCAACTTTGTATCCATAATATTTACATTCCAAAACTATAAATGGATCTTTAACCTAGCTTTCCAACGCATTAGGAAAGTTTTACAATGTTCAATTACCAAAATACCCCCGATGAGCGGCAAATTACCGAAATGCCCCCGGGGGTTCATTATCACCCTAACGTCCTAAACCAGCTTCAAAACAACCTTTCAGGTGTTTTACTTACATTTCTGGACTAGAAAGTCCTTTGCAAAACTTAACACCGTAAAATTACCAAAATACCCCTCTCGGGGTGGCAAATTACCGAAATGCCCCTGGGAATCAGAACGATCTCAAAAGTGCATTGAAATGCTATTTTAAGCTTCTCGAATTCATTCTTGATCTAAAAAGTATTCTACGGACTTTTCACCCAAAAATTTCGAACCGGTGTCCGGATCGAGCGCTTAAAAGCCCGTTCGGCCAAAAAAATAGCTAACGACTTCGAAATGGCCCGAATTCCTGGGGGATGGAACTTCCCAACATCCTAGGGTTCTCATAAATGTTTAGTGCGAAATCGCGCTGGCTTGATATTTTAAATTACAGTGCAAAGTTTCAAGGTTCCCTGTATCAGTTACCCCTTTCCAGTATTTGAAAAAATCTGAAATTTTTTCTTGATATAGATCTTTTAAAAATAACTAGGGTCTCTTTTTTACACTTTGGCAAAATCTAGCTCTAGCTATTTTTTATAAATTCGTGAAAAATCATAATTTAGACGCCCTAAAAAATCACTATTTTGGAATCTATAAATGTAATACTGCTCATCCGATCTCCGATTGATCTGATTTTTGTTTTCTTCAATTTGTATTTTCGTTATCTTCGATTTGAGTCTACAATGACTATTTTTGAACTTTGAAATTAACATTGAATTACAAGAAAACTCAAAAAATACTTACTTGTTTTGACTTGATATATTTAAAGAAAAATCCACCGATCTTCTAGCGGTTATCCACCGAGCTTCTAGCGTAAATTTTTTTTTTGTTTGTATTGTTGTTGGTGAGATATGGAGTATGAAGATAGTTGGTAAAGATGATGGAGAGTGGAAGAAAGGGTTCGGAGATGAGGGATTAGAAAGAGAAAAAAAATGAAGGAAAGAGAAGAAAGAAGACAGAAAAAAAATCCGTGAGTGAGGGGGAAGGACACCACGTGGCATCACGGGAGGGGGAAGGGGGGCCATGGGGAAGGGGGCATCATGGGGGGAAGGGGGGCCATGGGGGGCATCACGGGGGGGGGGGACACCACGTGGGGTGGGGGTGGGGGGGGACCGCAACACTTTGTTACAGTTGGCACGGGGGGAAGGGGGTCCATGGGGGCATCATGGGGGGGGACACCACGTGGGGGGGTAGGGGGGACTGCAACACTTTGTTGCAGTTGGCACGCCAACTGCAACAAAGTGTTGCGGTTGGGCATGGTGGGGGATGAGGCCACGTGGTGGGGGAAGGGGATGCCACGTGGTGAGGGAGAGGGGGACGGTGACACATGGCGGGGAATTGGGAAGGGGGACCGGGGGAAGGGCCAACCGCAACAAAGTGTTGCGATTGGGGGCATGGGGGGAGGAGAGGACGGGGGAAGGGGGGCCATGGGGGGAAGGGGGAGGCCACATGGCGGGCGAAGGGGACACCACGTGGGGGAAGGGGGGCCAACCGCAACAAAGAGTTGCAGTTGGGCATGGGGGGGGGCTCGGGGGGAGACGGGGGGAAGGGGGAAGGTGGAGGGGGGAAGGGGAAGGGGGGCGCAACAGCAACAAAGTGTTGCGGTTGTGTATTTGGGAGTAATAATGGCAACCGCTACTCTTTGTAGCGGTTTGGTAGAGAAATTTTATTTCTCCACCGGTCGATAGGGATCGGCTCCCTATATTATATATATGTTTATATGTATATATATATATGTACATATATATATATATGTACATATATATATATATACATATATATATATATATACATCTATATATATATATATACATATACATATAAATACATATACATATACATATAAATACATATACATATATATATATATATATACATATAAATACATATACATATACATATATATATATACATATATATATATATATATATATATATATATATATATATATATATATATATATATATATATATATATATATATATATATATATATATATATATATATATATATGAAAAAAACTATATTTTGTGAAAACTTTTATTCTTAAAACTTAAGAGAAGAAAAATAAAAAGAAATTACCTAATCATCCAAAAGTACTTCAATATCCGAGTCACTGCTCTTCCTATCATCAATCGGTTTATCTTGCTCGCGGTATTTCGCATCAAGATAATCCTTCCAACATACACATAGCTCGAGCGACTCGGGGTTAAGACGACTCCTCCTGTCATCCAAAACCCTCCCGCTCGCTGAAAATGCCGACTCTGAAGCAACCGTGGAGGCTTGCACTGGCAGTACATCCCGTGCAATTTGGGATAAAGTTTTATACATGTTTTGATTTTGTTTCCAAAAATTTAACAAATTAAAATTAACCTGTTCTTGCATTGATAAATCAGAATAATGATCAGTATTTGAATATACACCAATCTCATTAAAAGAGGAAAAAGTAGACGAACCTGCCGAATTAGAAGTACCTTCACCTGGTAGTTGTCTTGCTACTAGATGTTCAAAGCCCTTAAGGTATGGCGCATAATACCTCTCAGCAGTCGATGATGAAGCTCGCCCGCGCACGTCAGCAGAATTACGATAGAGGTTGAACAAGTCCTCAAATGTCTTGCTCACTTTCGCTGTGAGTGCGGTTGTGTCCTCTACTGGGTAGCACATTAATCTCGATATCTCTTGTATCGAGACGTTCACGCCATGCAACTTTAACCTAGGATCTAAACAAGTAGCCACAGCAAAAACAACAGGCAGTTCACTCCAATATTTATTAAACTTTTTATCCATCACTTTTACTATTTCCTGAAAGGGTCCTATATATCTCCATTTTGTTAACATTGTAGCCATCTTGAGAATTTCTATTACAGCGAGAGGAGAGGTGGGATAGTACGTACCAGACAAAAAATTGGTAGACGTGTAAAATACCTCCAAAAATTCAGCTAGGTATGTGGCCATCTGCCTTTCTCGTGAGTAGGCAAGCCGACTGGGAACAACGTTTACTTTTTCGGCAGGTTCGTCTACTTTTTCCTCTTACAAGAGGAATATACACCTGTGGTGTTCTCTTGTGCATAAAAGAGGAAATAGTAGCAACATTCATTCCATCATACAAAAAAGGAAAGAGTTCAAAAGCGATGATTCTCTTGTGCATAATCCAATCTGCATCAATCCAATGGGCCGTCACACAAGTATAACTAACAAAAGTAAACAGAGATTGCCAAATATTAGAAGTAAGACTAACTTTACCGTCAAAATTATCAAAATAATCGATCAGGCGTGCTTTAGCAGCATTATACTGTAAGAGTGCATTGGATTTAGTTGTGTTTCTATGAACCTTTTTGTACAAAGGTTGCACGTATGTGTTCATATATCTAGAGTGCTTAGCATTATCAGCAAAAGAAAAGGCTTGTTCATCGTGAATAACAAATTCAGCGAGACCGTCTCTTTGCTCTCGCTGATTATAAACAAATAACTTACCGTCAAAAGATAACTGCGTTTGGGTAGGTTCGACGTGGCCTTGTCGAGGTGCACACTGAGGGTAATGCCTGTTAAGATGTCCATTACCACTACCAGACAAAAATAATTTAGCACAGTACTTACATCGAGCTTTTCGGATGCCGTCCACCATAACTTCATCAAAATGATTCCAACACTCGACTTTCTTTTTTTCCCTTTTGGACTTCTGGCTCATTACCGGAGGCATTGCTCGGCCCTTCTTCATCATGACCACGCATCGGGTTAAGATTATGCCACGGAGTAGTAGCTTCGCCAACCGAGCTGCGTCCTTGACTATAATGCGGGGGGTCTTGTGAAGGCGTGTATTCAAGATCTGGAATGTTTTGATTGAACTCCCAATTGGCTTGGGTATCTATCATACAGCATGTACTCATTCGTCCAGGAACGAATGGTTGTGGTGGTGCTTGGATTGGTGTTTGTGATGACCGTGGTGCTGGCGCTTGTGCTGGTGGTGGTGCTTGTGATGATGATGATATTTTTCGTGATGATGATCCACGCTTCAGTTTCTTCAGTAATCCAGCCATATTTGACGCTAAACTTTTTTACTAGATTGAAAAATAAAAATAGTAAGAGTAACTAAATACACAAGTATAAGAGCAGTAATTAGTCATTAGAAATAACAATTAAAAGAATTAAAGAGTAACAAATGAATCACTGAGGGTAATTTGAAATTCAAAATTGGAGAGAGTTAGTAATTAAAAAGAATTTAGTAATAGTAATTAATAAATAAAAATTCACTAATTACTAGACAAAAGAAATAGAGAGTAACAAATTAATAAGAGGAGTAGTTAGTAAATAGAATTTAACAAGAGTAGTAATTAGTAAAGAAGAGTAATAATTAGCAAGAGTACTAATTAGTAAAAAATAGTAGTAATTAACAAGAGTAGTAATTGGAGAGGGAAATAGTAGCAAAGCTTGTAGAAATGTAGAATGTTTAGAGAAGAGAGAGTAAGAAGATTGGTGTGAAAAATTAGAGAAAAATTGTGTGAATTTATAGATTTTTGAAACTTCACAAAAGACCAAAATACTCCTAAAAACTATCCGTTTATAGTTGTTGGGGAGGATAAGAGCGTAAAAACCCTTAAAAGAGTTGAAAAAAATTAAGTTAGACCAAAATACCCCCAAAACTAGCCGTTATATTGCTGTTTGGGAGGGGGTAAAAGTAGAATTTAGGAAAAATAATAGGGAATATAACCGTTGGGGGAAAAATGGGGGATATTAGAATTTAAAAATCGTGGGGCCTGCCAGAACTAGGCCTAAAATCGAGTTTTTTTCGGGCCGGGCCAAAACCGGGCTTTTTTGGATGGGGCCTGACCTGGGCTTTTTTCTGAAATTTCTCGGCCTGGTCCAAGTCCATTTGTTTAGGAACGTCACTGTTCACCGAGAGGTCCGGGCTAGAAACGGATCAGGCAGGTCAGTCTACGGCCGCCCGGCCCTTTTGACACCTCTACATATATTTCCCATAATAGGAATATTTTGACATCAAAAGTGAAGGCCCACCTCTGGATTTGTAGCGTGACATCCAACATTTCAAACTTGAAAGACAATTGTGCCTTGGATCATGACAATTCAAAATTTGCACCGGCACCTTGTACTTCTAAAAGCATTTGAGGGTCCAATCAGATTTTAGCCAAACATATGTTAGTTTCTTAGGAGTAAAGCTGTCACTTCACCATAACATATTCACCCCCACAACAAGACAAACGCTAAAAAATGCCACTATTTATAATTGTTTAAGAAGAATTTTGGCTGCTCCCTGTTATAGAAATATCTATAACTCTTTAAACAACGATAATTAATAATTGTTAAATATTTTTAATGATTTTTCTGATAAACACCTTCAGTGATAATTTTTAACCGTATTTTTTAACTTCACTAAATAAAAGACACTAATATATTTAACGACAATTAATTATAAGACCGTAATTATATTCTTACAATCTGAATAGCAACCAAAAATTTTTTCTTATTTGAAGGTGAGTTTCTTAGTTTAAATAGAATGTAATTAAAAAAAAGTTAAAAAAATTATTTCTCTTCTCATCAGAAAGTTGACAATCCCCGTTAGTGGCGGCACCAACCACCGTAACCACCAACCCAGATGGCCTATAGTGACCTCCCGGCCTCCATTTTTATCACAATTATCACTAAGTAACCATCACTACTCCCAAAACAAACCGCCATAAACACAATCTAAGCAACCCAATCCAAAACCATTATCATCATATCCATTACCGCTCGCAATTATGAACTCCCAGACGGCTAAGATCCAGTCCATCAAGGATCCTCAGGTCTTCGATAACCGGACTGGTGAGGTTTGATCTTCAACTCAATGAGTCTAATTAGTTATCCACTAACCCCAATTTCATGAAATTATTGCAATCCATTTAATTGGATTAACTATGAAATTTGATCAAAGCATTAGTTATATGTGACTTGGTGTTTACGAGACGAATCTAAATGCCTTTTGGTTAATCCTATGTGAGGGTGTGTGCATGTGTATAGTTTGGCGGTGTTCTAATAGCCGGTAACAGTGATGGTTGTGGTGGCTTTTAAGTGTGAGGCAACAGCTGCAGTGAGCCCGTGGTGATGATTTGGTTGTAAACAAGAATATTTCTAATGGGACTTCTTTCACAATCTCTGCAATATAACAGACACCAATCAAATCGCACTGGGTGGTGGTGGGTGGCTTGGTTTGCTGGCTTCGGTGCATGCCTTGGTTGGTGGTGGTGAAGGTGGTTGTCCGGTGGCAATGTTGGTAGAGAGAGATCAAGGGTGATGGACAGTGGCGAAGCCAGAAATATTGAGCGGGATCGACATTTGTAATTTTTTTATGATTCATCAATAAAAGGATATTCCTAAACTCATGTTCTAATATGTTTGTCGATTCTTTTTTGTTGAAAAAAGTTAAATCTGATAGAATTAAGTTCAGTGTTCAAACTACTGTAATACTGACATTCAATGTTAAATTCTATTGGTTCTGTCTAGTTGTCTCAAGCTAAAGCTCAACTAAAAACTTGAGATGATAAAGGCACAATTACTATTACTGTTAAACATGCAAATTATAAGTTCCAAATTTTCGATTCCCGAATTAATCGGGGAGATAATTTCTTGATTTTCAATTTCCAAAATTTTAATTCCTGAAATCTGAAGTATAACTTCTGAATCCCATAATTCTAAATTGAGACAAAAATTGTAGTTATTACTAAAAGAGGATTTAAAGAATTCAATTATGTAAGAATCAAACATGAAACTTGCCATGACAGTTGCTGCTTTAACCTTCGGGTGTTGGAAACAAACAAGGAGTCCATAATGAAATCGTAGCCAGTTGGTGGCCAACAGGTTGATTCAGGACTTCTCAAAAACAAAAGAAAAACCTCCTCCCATTGCAATACCAATCAAGGGAAGCAATTTTTACTTAAAGCCACCAGACAGTTGGCTCAACTGATTTAATCGATCTTATGCCAGATGTGGACCGGCCGGAAGAGAAAGAGGTGAAAATAGGTGAAGGTAGAGGTGGGGAATGCGGTGTAGCAGCCAGATCTCAAAGGCGATGTGCTCTGTCGTCTTATAAAGTGTAAAATGTGTGGTTAAATACATTGACATAATTTCTTTATTTATTTAGAGTTTGAAATTTACATTTTTTGTGTTTACTTGTGTAAGTTTAGCATTTAAAATGACTGAAAGGTCATTTCTTCAAACTATTCCTAAAATTTTTAGGTATGTAAAAAATTAAAATAAGTAAAAAAAATCTCCTTTAAGTCTTTGAAATTTTTTTGGTAGGCACTATTATCATTGAGAATTACATAGACCATATATGAAAGGAAAACTTTGAAGCAGGTGAGAACCGGGCCACTGATGCCAACCGCTAGCTTCGCCACTGATGGAGAGAGAGAGAGAGAGAGAGAGATGAAATAATTATAATAAACTAATGGTTTTGCTCCTAAAAAACTAATAGATGTTTGGTCATTATGGGATTTGACCATCACTTGGTTTTTTTTTTTTTTTTTTGAGAAAACGCAGAAATATATACCAGGATAAAAATATGTTGAATATACAGAGTAATGGATGACAACCCCATCCAAGGGTAAAACAGAAAAACTAACTACAAGAAACAAAAACACCACAAGGAGGAAGAGAAAGTGAGGATCTTGTACTAGGCAGACTGTACACTAGCAAATCATTCCTGATGCAATCCTGCACCAGACCCGGCTACAAAAGTCGCTAACGCTGATAAAAGCAGTAAGGGAGCTGTTTTGCCTTGGGTGACCAGCACATAGTGTAATCCCTTGCAGCTAGACAAAACTATACAAAAGGCCGACGACGAACAGCAGCTACGGTGGCGTTGCCATCTGCAGCAGAAAAGAACAAGCAGATAGTAAAAAGATGAAATGAAAGTGCTGAAGTTTGAGAGCCCAGTCGAGGCCATGACAAAAGGCCCACTGAATGACACTCAATTCATCATTTGCCGTAATCGAATTAGCGGTGGCTCCTATAGGAGTCTAGCCTTTATTGAATAGAACCAAATCACTTGGTATTCGTTAACGATCTTAAATGTGCATGGAACTGGATACCACTTTTAAAATACTAAGGGGCTGTGCGTTTACAATTTTTTTTCTCGTATTTTGTATTATGTTTTTGTTTTCTAGAATTTAGTATTCAGTTCTAAAATTATATTGTATACTTTTACTTTTTCCGTATCTACTTTTTTCAGTTTTTTTGTACGTTTATTATTTTCATTTTCGTTTTCACCAACTTTTTCTGAACCAATCTTGTATGTTTAAACTTTTCTACACATTTTTTTTTCCATTTTAACCCTACACTATTTGTTCACTATTTGCTCTAGTCAAAGCATTCTGATCACAGGTTCTTGCAAGACGGCCAGAATGCCTTATATAAAGACTTATGGCTAGTGAACTGCTCAGAGGTTCTTGCAATCTAGCATCCTTATCTTGTCAAAGCAGGTAAACCAAAGGACAAGCAAGCTACCTCATTATAATCTCTTGGGAGTTTCCTTGTCAACTGAAGGCTAGCCTTGTGCAATCGCTCGTCAAACACTAAAAGCAATTCTCAGTCGCCGTACAAAGAAGCAATTCTCAGAGAAGCATAACAAACAAACCCCGTACTCCACGCCGCCGTTTCCTTAAACCCAAGCAAACCTAGATTTCCAGTCGGGCTCACCTTCCCCTTTAATCTTCCTTCCAAAATATTCACATTAGGTTACCCCAGTTCTAAAATCTCCTCCAAAACCTCCCCCAAATTCATCAACAGAAATCCAAAAACAAAACCCCTCAATAATCATTCACAACCAAACCAAACATTGAAAATCAAAGAAGAGAAAGTAGAAATTAAGAGGAGAGTAGCAGATCGAGGCTTCGTCGTATCTAGGCTGGGTCTTCGGCTCCGTCTCGGTGCAGCTTCTCCGTTAATGTCGGTAGATCTTGGAAGGGCGTGAGATTGAAGTGAGGAGCTGTTATTCATATATAGAAGGTAGAGGAGATAAATGAGAGAGAGAGAGAGAGAGAGAGAGAGAGAGAGAGAGAGAGACCTATTCATTGACATTGCAGCTGGGCGTCAGAACCTCTGGCCGAAAATTTATGAACAGTGATATGGATTTGGTATTCTCTGACACAAAGAATACAAGAAGCGGAAAAAGGTAAAAACACCGGGTGTTTTCAGATTTTTTTAGTACTGTTTGGATTTTTTTATCCAAAACGGAACCAGAAAAAAATAAAAGTACACGAAAAAGCATCTTTTTCATCATCATTATAAAAATGAAAATGAAAAAAAGTAAACGTATAGACCCTAATTAATTTGCTAATGGTTTTCATTACTGACACTCGTTAAAGCCTTTACCGCTATTCAATTATTCTTTTAGTTACGAGTGGAACATAAGTGCTGAAAAATGGAGTTCAGTTACAATTTCTGATTGAGTAAATTATTACATTACGGGAAGAGGCTAAGTCCATTATACAATATATGCTATGCATCTCTTATTTGTCACAAAATTTAACACTTGTCATTAAAATTTATTCTAGTGACAAAAAGGAAACCCTATACATGGGTAGAGAGACGGCAAATGAGGAAAAGTAGGCTGCTTCATTACGTTCGTTCACGCGATAGTTCCGGTACTAATCCAATAAAATGAGTGTAGAAATAATGTGTTCCTTACCTAGTATTATTCCACTACTTTACGAGCTTAAGGAGTAACTTTGCAATAAAAGTACCCAAATTCCAAGCATATGCTGGCTTCATGTCATAACTTTGGTATTATTTTACCTAATCGAGGTACTTCAATTTAATGGTATCTTTCCTAAAGTTGATCTACCACAAATCTACCCTTCAAAGCGTTGTTAGATGGGATTTTTAGCCTTATATATGTTGTCCTAAGAAAGTCAATATTATTTCAGAAGTAAACCCTCCATCTAGATGTGTGGAGTTGTACTCCAATTCTTCTAGTCTCTTGAGTTCCATGGACCTACCAGTCCGGCACTCTGACCACGTAAGTTGTTAGTTAGTACTACTTTAAGTTACGTTTTGTTCGTTCTTTTCTAGGACGGAAACGCTCAAAGTTCAGATGCCCATCCCCTTAGGCCCTCTGGTATGAACCACAATTGCCAGAAAATATTGAAAGCTTTGGGACCTTTCAACCATTGAATGTCTTATGAAACCACCTCGATCTGCTTTCCTCATTCGCTCGTTTTGTCACGTCAGCTTTCCTTGATTTAACAGACCTAGATCGTCGACAACCATGCCATGTTTACTCATATCCAGGTTCATTTTTAGGTCCGATAATTTTGTTCGAATAATATCATTTCTGATTTGCTTGTGTGATTTGTCTCCATCTGAAATCTTTCCCTTTCCCACCTTAAATAATGCAACTTTAATACCTTCACTTCACGTCATCATCTGGATGCGTAATGTTTTCACGGGACAATGTTTTCAATGAGAAATTGCTCTTTACGTTCAACAAGTTGTCATTTGGACCTCGACATTAGTTAGTTGTTGCTAAGAAACCTTCTCTTAGATTATATATTAATGAAAAACACGAAAAGCCTTACTTACCCTGAACTTCAACCCACAATTACAACCAAGCTGAATAAACCTGTGTTGCACGCCTCAACAATCATCATCATCATCATTATCGACAAAGTTACTAATTAGCCTTCTTCATTATAGCTAAAACCACCATGTTCACCGCTCACCGCTCACCGCTGCCAACATAGCCATGATCTGCATACCCACTTGTCGGCCGCTGAAATGGAACACCAAAACATTGAAGTAATTTGGACTCCTGCCCATTTCTACAAGATTGAACTAGACTAGACAAATTTTTGAAGTAAAAATCTAGGGTTTAGAAACTAATCATAAAATCTCCACTAAGCTCACAAATTTTTTAACCAAGGTGCGGAAAACCTGTAAGGTATGAAAACTAATGGTGAATATACGTGTGTGTAGACCACCCAAAAAAGATTTTTTTTTTGGCAAAGGGACAGAATTATAAAATTCAACATGAATGTTGTTTTCTTCAGCAATTTTTCTAAAAAAATGCATCTGAAAACAGAGAAAGGACAAAGTTACATATTTTGCCCTCACCAAATCATAGCTACCTCAGCATTTTCTATGAAAAGCCTAACAAAAGGTTCGGTGACAACTTCTAGAACTTTGGTTTAGAGGCAAAAGCCCAAAGTTTTTCTTTATCTTTTAGCTATCGCCCCACGCCACGCCACGCCACCCCCTCTCAAAAGTAAAGGAAAAAATTTGGTACTATCCGTGTTGAAAGAATCTTCCTCCAACCCTCCATGTAGTGACAATTAATGGTTTCTAAATATTTTTAGTGGCTTTTATTTAGTGACGCTAAAAAAGTACTTTTAAAAGTTGTCGCTGAAAGTGTTAACAGAAAAGCCACTAGAGAAATTTAGTGACTATTAATTGTCACTATATACGGATTGAAGAAAGATTCTTACAACCGGGGTAGCAGCCAAAGTTTGTTCAAAAGTAAATAGCTCCTAACTGATTGCATCCCGACCGCCCGTCACCTCAATATTTCTTTTTCTCTGCCTTCTCTTTCCGACTCTACCAAAAAGTCCCTAGCTTTCATGTTGTCATGGGGTTCCTCAATCATTTGGCAAGGTCTCTCTCTCTCTCTCTCTCTCTCCAATTAGCTTTAAATATGTTTGTCTTGCAGATGTTCACCTGCTTTGATGTGCTATCTCTCATGTTCGGAGTTGTTTGCTCATCGCAAGAATTCTAAGTGATTACTTCTTTTTATTTGATGGCCAAAGGGATTGACTTGAATTATAATTTTAAAAAAACTTATTGAGATGCAATTTCAACAATCAAACACGTAACAGAAGCTAGATATTAATTATCTACCAGTTTTGCAACTTGTATGAAGCAACAATGTAACATTGTAAAGATATGGATTTTACATATACTTGACAAAGAAAATTTAAATGGTTTGACTTAAATTAGTCTTAAGCCTAGATACAATCCTTCGGGAATTTTCTTGCATGTTACTAGAATCCTAATATGGTCTATCGTTGCCTTAAGAGCAAACCACTTACAAATCACTCATGCTATCCACACACTAATACCACGTTTTTTTGACAATGTCAAAGTTCCAAAGCTTGAGAGCGCCAAGCTTTGCTTCGATCCATAAATTTTGTGTACAACAAAAAGCCATTGCAGAGTTTTTTTTTTAGAATAGTCAGAGTTGTAATTTATATGGCCCATCGGTTTAGGGATTCAAACTCGAGACCTTGAGGTTATTCTTCAAGTCCCTTTGTCACTCCATCACCCTCTTGGAGTTAACCACTACAGAGTTGAAGATATGCATTGTAGAAGATATAACATTATAGATGATAAAATCACCGACAAGTAGGGCTGTAAATGAACAGAGCTGTTTACTAACAGCTTGTTATTCGGTTCACTAAAAACTCGTTCGTGTTCGTTCACTTCATAAATGAACAAAACATGAACATAATTTCAGGGCTCGTTTATTAAACGAGCCGAGCATGAACATTTTGTTATTTGTTTATTAATGTTCGCTAACATTAGAGCTCGTAGATTTTATATACATATAAAATATTGGTATTAATATATTTAATTTTGTGTGAGTATAAATAAAATTATTTCTAAACCCATTTAGTTATCTAACTTAATGGCTTAAAGATAAACATGATATCATCATATCCAAACACTCCATCCAAACAAGTCAGAGTTTTGGGAGAAGAACGCTCCAAACACTCCATCCAAACAAGTCAGTCTTGGGAGAAGGTCCATCCAAAGAGTCTTCGGAGAAGGTTCAGAAGCTCCATCGCCATACCTCTATCTCTCCATCGGTGACGCCTCTGTCTCTCTATCGCTACATCTTCGTCTCTCCAGTCTCTATTATCGACGCCTCCTTCGCCCCTCCATCGATGCCTCCTTTACCCCGTCGTCGATGCCACCGTCACCGAACCATTGTCGATGATTTCATCGTCGGTCGATCTGTTTGTTGTATGTTTTTCGTTCTACATCATCTCCTTCCTTGTATGTTCTTTACATCTTGATTGCGTCAAAGATCGAGAAATCTGAGAAAATTTAGGGATTTGGTTGGTTCTCAACATGAACACGGTTTGAGTTTTCGAACTTGAGTTCGGCTCGTATAGTTAAACGAGTTGAATGAGTCAAGCTCGATTTGCAGAGTCACGAACTTGAGCCGAGTTCAAACGTTGATGGTTTGGCTCTTAGCGAACTCGAGCCGAGCTCGATCATACCAAATCTTAGACTAACCAAGTTCGAACACACCCATGTTTGGCTCAAGCTCGGTTCGTATACAGCCCTACCGACGAGTGTATTAGTGAAAACTAAATGCTCACAAGCTATCAACCCATGAAGCGGAAAATAAGATGTGTTATTGAAGATATAAACATTGAGAAGTTGCAATGGAATGGCCACTTTCAAATGTATGAAGCTCAAGATTAATTTCCAATCCAATTCAATTGTAGAATGAATTTGACTGAGAAAGAGTAAAGGAGCTCGAGCTTCATGGGTTGCCATGACTCAAGGTCCTTTGAATGCTTGGATATGTAAAAAGTGCATCCCAAAATTGACTTTAAAGGTGTAAGAGAACATATGTGAAGTCCTTTTTGAAAACATCTCTTTTGGCCAATATACAAATATCCTATAATGAATGAAATGCATGGTTCCCAAATATCAATCAATGTCCTCATCATCAATCAACAATTAAAGGCTGTTACAAGAAACGAAAACAATTATAAACCAATGACCTACTGGTGTAGTTCTTCATGATTATCTTAAGCTCAATCTCATTGTATAAGATCCATCATTGAGCTCTACATGATGCAAACATCTAAAATGACATATGTGCTTGATAAAATACTAAGATTAATCTCAAAGATGCAATTTAGCAACCTTATTAGTAGATCTATGGTTGGATAACCTAGTCATATATCTTGATTTGAGGGTAACAACATATTGATTATGTTCAAAATGTATGCTTTGCATGGATTCTTAGTATGTATATGCATACACACCTACGAATACACATTTGAGAAACTAAAAATGCTGATTCAAATCAAAAGAGCTTAAAGCTATAATGGATATGCTATGAAAGATTCATCAAATTCAATGTCAAAGAATGCCAAGCTAAGTTACTTTGAATTATGATTGTGGCTAGTCCTGGTTTATCTTTGGATTGATGATTATGGCTTAAAATGACCTTAAGACACTTTGTGATTGCACGTGAGTTCATAACATTTCTAACAAGTGTGTTTCATTAAAATGCGTGTGTAGACAACAAAAATTTCTGCTTAGTCAATAATTTACAAGTTTAATGACTGGTCAAATATTCAATGTTGCTGAAAAGACAGGTTCAAAGTGCTGAGTTAGAATCAGATAAAATAATTGGCTCAAACCAAAGTTGATTAGAATAACTAGTCCAAATAAAATTATTTAGTCTAGTCTGAGTGTGGTCTTGCTACCATAAAACTCAAGTCAACTTTGACTTAAGTAAAGAATTTCTAAATTAAATGGAAATAAGGATCATTTAATTAAGAAATCCTGATTGAATTAAAGGAGGACAAAATCTCTTTAATTACAAAGTCAAAGTTCAAATCATGGGATTTGCAAAAATAAGCCTACCACCTTGCCTATAAATAAAAGGGCTTGAGGTAGAGAAGAAAGACACATAGGGTCTCTCCGATGAAAGCCAAAGCTCCATCGAAACTCTGTCGTCTCCCAAGTTGTGCTTCATTTAAAGAACAATACGTACTAAGTTTGTGCCGTTCTTTAATGGAGCACTTTTGATACACTAAGTCCCTGCAAACAAGCCAACGCTTTGCCGAAAACTCTATGACAAAGCACACCAATCTCGAGAATTACTCTCCGCTTGAAGAACAATACGCAATAGTTTAGTGCCATGCTTCAATCGAGCATTCTCAACAACAAAAAGTAATCTCTCTCTAATCCTAAATTCCAAAGGAGATTCGCCTTCAATCTAGGTGATTCCACAAGTCAGGAATTGGCACCTTGTTCCGGATAAAGCTTCAAAACCCTCGAGCAATCACCACCTCGACGATCTTTCCACAGTGAAGATTGGAGAAGCCAAAATTCACGTTTTAAGATCAAGCTATTTCAACCCTTGGATTGTGAGCAAACTGGAGATCGAACAACAGGATTTGACATTTTTTTTATGTGAAAACCATTGAGTGGTGTAACCTATAATTTAAATTCGATAAATTGAATTTTGTGCAATTATTTCTGGTCTTATAGTTTACACACAAAATTTGTGTGTACAGCATGAACTGTGGAGCTAGCTCAAATTTTTTCAAGAACATTTTTAGACCTAATCTATTCATATTCTCATTAAAAGATTTCATTTATCTTTCCAAGGCAAAAATAATGGATCAATCCAATTTCTCAAGAGAAAGCTGAAACCAAAAAGATAACCCTAGAGGGGTGGGGGGTGGGTGGATAAATAGGATTTTAGGACTACTTTAAAAAATAACAAGTAATTACTGCAAACTTAAAGAAGCTATGAATAACACTTGAAAAGCTACGAACAACAAACCTCAAACACAATATCTCAAGAAAGCAAACTAACCAATCTCAACACAAGTATAAAACGATAATGTAAAGAAAGAAGGGTTTAGAGATACTTGACAAGGAGATTTAAATGATTCAGCTTGAAATACCCTCAAGCCTACGTCCACCCCTTCAAGGAAGTCCCTTGAAAGGCCCTAGAATCCATTAGTATGATCTTTCTTACGGGGTCAAGATTGAACTGCTTACAATCCCTTGATGCTATACCCACATCAAGAACATGCTTTGACAATCCCAAAGCTCCAAAGCTTGACAACCCCAAGCTTTGATACAAGAAATTTTAGATGAAGAATGTGTACAAAGATTCACTCTTAAGAAGTAGATGTGTATAAGTTCAAGCTCTAGAACAAGACAGATGAGTGTATGAAAGTTTATAACTGTAATATCCCAAACTTCGGGAGCCGGTTAAAAATACCATCTGGCCTCCGAAAAATAAACGGGCGCTAATTTTGAGCAATACTCGGGTCTTAGAAGCGTGTGGAAGCTTAAAAGAATTTTGGGGCAAAAATGTAAATTTTGAAAATTTGGGGGCATTTTCGTAATTTTGGAAATCTTGGGGGTTAATTTGGAATTTTGAGGAAAATTGTGGGAGTGCCACCTCCTAGGATAAATCACCTGATGGATTTTTTTTATTTATTCATTTTGTGAGTTTGATTTTATCCTAAACCAAAAAAAAAAAAGCCAAAAGGGGAAACCTTTTCCCTTTCGGGAAAGGAAGAAGAAACGGGAACCCAGAAACAGAGAAGAGAAAGAAAAAAAAATAGAGAGAAGCAGGGGCTTCGGCTGAGGAGGATTTAAGGGGAATTCGAGCAGTGAATTGGAAAGGGCTCAAGCACGAGATTCCATGAGGTAATCTCTTCTCGTTTGGGTGTATGTACTCACTGTGTGTATAATAGGTGTGCTCGTGTGTGTGTTCATGGCTGTGACAGTGGGTCGTATGCATAATTTGAACTTTGATCATGTTGATGTGAATATAAGTAAAAGGGGAGGTGAGTTTAGTGAACTTCCGAGGGGTTAGGGTGTGAGTTTGTGTGGGTTCGGTAAGTATTGTCACTGAACTGTGTGTGTGCGTGTGTTCTTGGCGTACGGGTGTGTGAGTTTAGGTAAGATTTGGATGTAATTGTGTGATTAAAATGGTGTTAGGATTGTTTTGTTGAATTTAACCTTATGTAGGTGTTGTTTATAGTGGATTAATGGTAAATTTGTGGGTGTATGTGTGAGGTTGGAGGGGCTGGGTGCTGCGGCTGAAGGTTGAAGACGAGCTGTGTGTGTTTGAAGGTGAAATAGTAGGTGCCTTGATTTGAACAGTAACGGTAATTGTCGCTAAAGACCAAAATTAATTAGGCAGTTTTTCAACGAATTTCATAAATATCTAGAGCCAAAATTAGACAAAATTTAAAATAGTAACCCCCAATAATTTTACGAGATCTACGCTCTGGAAAATTTTAGGAATTTTTGGGATCCGCAAAGGGCGCTAAATTGGGGTATCGATTAAATAACTTTATCGAATTAATTAACCTAGTAAACGAAGTTATTTTAATCTGAAATTTTTATGGAAACTCTATTTTACAGATATGATTCAGTATCTAAAATTTCGTGCCATTCTAAGGCCGATAAGTATTTTTCGCGAAACTGGCCTTTTAGCACTCGGTCCGGACATCGGTTTGGGATTTTTGGACGAAAATTTTATAAAATACTTTTTAGGCCAGAAATAACATTGGGATGCTTAAAATAGCGGTTTAAGATATTTTTGAGATTTTTTCGGTGCCGAAAACACCTAGGGGCGTTTTGGTAATTTACCACCCCGAAGGGGTATTTTGGTAATTTTACCTATAAGGGGTATTTCAAAGTAAATTTACATACAGTAAGATTATTTTAGTGACTTTGCTTATGGAAAAGTCATTTTGAGAATTAAAGTGTAACGGGGGTATTTTGGTAATTTGCCACCCCGAAGGGGTATTTTGGTAATTTGACCTAAGAAAGAGATTTTTGCATAAATTAACATATGGAAGCTTATTTCAGTGATTCTACTTACGAGAAGACCGTTTGGGTGATTTAAGTCCAAGAGGGGCATTTTGGTAATTTTACACCCTAGGGGCGTTTCGGTAAGTTTACATACCCGGTGAAGGGAGGTTCATTTTGGGAGCATGTGTGAGTTCATATTAATTTATAATTTTGTTCTGTAGGCTGTATCCTAATGATTCGATTATTCTGTTTAGGTTAAGGCTAAAGACTAGGTTAGGATAATTTAGCTGCGGATCCAGGTAAGGGATTCTATCTGAACCTTGGGTAAGGACTTTTGTCCGAACCCTTATTTGATTACTTGTACTCGTAAGTACTCCTTTGATATATTTACGGCTAATGCCGAACTCTAAGTTATGTATTGATATCAGCATGTTCTTGCCCAGAAAA